>CASHTH010003003.1:0-114612 GCA_030341885.1 Geodia barretti
CACCCCTGTCCGATTAATTTCGGCCGCCGACGGTGTTTGCGCACCCGGGCTGGTGGTGCTTGGGTGTGGTGGTTCGCGTCGGCGTTCGCGCCCCATATCGAAACGCCTGGGGCGTCCGGTGCTGACCGGAATGGCAGGGGGGACGCTGCCATCGCGCAGAGCTAGCGCGTAGTTGGGGTAGTGTCGGCACTGTCACCTTTTCCCGGTCCGGTCACAAAGGCGGCGGCCCGTTGCGGGCGGGTAACCGCAATATTGGGCCCTGCAAGGGGTGTGGTTCGCGGCGACCGCCCATTCCGCTGAGCGTTGCGAGATTGTCACAGGTTCGCATGGCTCTAAGGTCCGACTGGATAGCCGCACCAGGAGGTGGCGGCTATCCCTTCATGGCTCAGGGCTGTGCTGGCGCTTGGCGTACTGAGAATGTGAAACTGGATATGGTGTCCACGAGACACGGCTGAACACGCGGCGAAACCCATGGGCATTTTGCTCTCCAACGATCATCGCTGGCTATATGTCGTTGCGTTGACTTAAGTTCCCCAGGCGTGGCCTCATAGCACGTGTTGGTTCAGCGGTGAGGACCGCAACGGGATCGCTTTTGGGCGACGATGAAGCTTTTTCCCGGCGCTACCGGATACTCAGATACGAGAGCGTGAAGCGTCGTGATTCGTGGCCCTGCCGCGGGTGAAACAGCGTAGGGCAGGGTGATCGGATCAGCTATTCCGCGTAGCTTGCGTGACAAAGCAGAGGGTGTAAGACCGCTGCACAGTGGCCCTGGTCGCGAGCACTTCGCGCAGGGCGGGGGTTGGTCTGCGGATTCATGCTGTTCTCTGGGTACGTCGGAAATCTGTGTTGTCTCGGTGGCGGGCCAGGTGGCCACGGGTCTGTTGAGCAGTTGGCCATATGGTGCCCGTCGTGGTGTCACCGGCCAGCAACCGAAAGTATTGGGGTGGAATCCAAGGCAAGAGGGGGCCAGTGTTCTGATGGGCCTGAGGCAAACCAGACGGGGGGGTAGGAGCACTGGGGGCCGCGTCGCGAGGGCGCCGACTGTTGCGCGACGCGACGGAAGACTACCTGGGGAATGGGTTCCTATACACGGTTTGTGACGATCGCAGGCGCACTTTACGAGCATGTTCGGCAAGCAGTTCGGAGAGGCCTCGAGAGAGCGGGCCAGGGTTGACCCGGTATTGATGTGCGGGACCGCCCGCGGTCGTGACGACGAGGATAATGGCCGCGTCGCTCGCAATGACGATGGAACGGTACCGCAGGGTGCATCCCGACTCATTCCTGGTCGATTCAGGCGGGCAATCTATCGTGAGACAGGACCAAATTCGCGCGAACTCGCCGCCCCAGGTGCGCGGCGCAATCGAGTACGGCCACGGTCCCTACAGCAGCGGCCGGATGGCGACCTCGTCCTCAAATGTAATCGTGAACGGTGGGCGGCCCGGGTAATCAGGGCGGCGGACGAAACCCAGGCCGCGGCCCAAATGTCGGTGAAAACCGGTCGGAGTCTCCAAAGATGACGGCGCGGGCTTTTTCCACGACGCAAGGGCGTCGTACGCGGCGGCTGGCACGTCGGGCGTGTCCGGCTTCGGTTGCGCGCAAATGCAGCATCACAGGGCATCGCAGCGGGCCGGCCGTTGCGTCGAGGCTGTCGAACGGAGCCAGCAGAACCGCGTTCGGGTAGTTTCTGGCGGCGGCGGCGAGTGTGTGCCGGTGAACACGCCGCGGGTGAAATCGAGGGAGCTGCGAGTGCAGTTCCCGACTGGACGCCGAGTCGCCACATCGGTGTGTAGCCGAAGCCTTCGTGTGTGCAGCCAGGGTGTGAGGATGATCAGCGGTCGTCGAAAGTTCGCAAGAGTCGGCGGAGCGGTCGGGCATCTCGGTCGCCTGATCGACCCGTGGGCCCGCCCCGTCCTGCACCACGATGGTGATACCGCGCAGGTCGAGCCGTGCAAAGTGTGACCAGGGGCTTCAGGGTGAGCGACCGTGATGATCGAGCGGAGTGTACTAGGCGACGTCGACTGACCTTGTCGCTCTTGCCAAACCGTTGTGTCCGGCGCGATGACACGGTATCCGGCGGCCCGCGCCAGGGGCGTGATCGCGTCGCTGGGGTACATGTGTAACTCCACACCGGCTCGCATGCAGGAGTCTTGAAGTGACGGCTGCGCACGATCCTGCATCGCGATGCAATGCATCCGCAGTCCGTCGAGGTCCAGGTAGTGTGGCGCGAAGGGGAAGTCATCAACGTCGCGAAACTGACTCGTCGCAACGATGGGTCGGGTATGGCTGTTGGCCGAGCGTCCAGGCTCCATAGGTCAGGCTTGTCTCGTCTATCTGGGGTCCAAGTTCGACGGGTTGATCGAACGGGCTGATTGTACCGGAATACGCCGGAAGGCAGGATTCCGCGCCCTAGCGGAGCGCATTCCATGATCAGGAAGTGTGTGGTGCTTCGCAAGGACTCAGGACATCGGCACACGACCTCCCACGGAGTCCCCACAACGGCTAATCGGGAAATCTCACAGTCGAACGACGCGTCAGGGATTCGTTCGCAATCCGCGACGCTGGAGCCGAATGTAATGGGAGGGCATAATGGGCAGTCTGCTACAATCGGCGGGATCGCTTGTACGCCCCCAAGACTACGGGACGGGTTACGGATCGGGATGAACTGGGTAGCACGAATTCGGGGTTCGATGGCGCTAACGCTGCTGGTCGGCGTTCTGGCGCTTGCCGTCATTTCGTGCGCCCCGGCGTTCCGGTGAGGCGGATCGGCGGGGAGGGAAGTGGTCAGTGGCAACGTCTGGCTGTGTAGGACAAAGCCGCTCCGCCGTCGCATGACGCTGGCCGACGGTCCGTCGGTAGACATCAGAACGACTGATAGCAGAACGACGCACCGCCCGCCCACCTCTGTCTGGTTGTCGCGACCTGGGTTAGACCGGAGTGCCGCGCTGAGTTGCAGACGCTGGACCCCATCGCGACGGAATACAGCGAGATCGATTTCTACGTGGTGGCGTTCAACGAGCCCGCCGGAACGATTGAACAATACATCGAGGAGCAAGGTTATACGGACCTGATCGCGGCTCAGCCAGAAGGCACGATGCTGGAGGATCTGGAGATCACCCGGCAGATGGCCATGGTGGCCCTGAACTCGGAGGGAGTGATCTACCACCGTCAGCTGATGGGTTCCGCGGACCAGTGGGCGCCGCATTTTGCGCAATTGACCGAGGACCCGGACGCGGTACCTTCCAAAGAGCAAACCGAACAGCAAAAGGGACGGCGGTTGATGGACATGCAACTGCCGGCTTGATGACAATAGGCACCGGCGTCGTTGACGCCGCAACTGAGCAAGGTGAGAATGAAATACAAACTCCTGGTTGCAGGACTGGCGGCGCTGACCGTTACGTCGTTCGTGGCGTGCGGCTCCCCCGCGGCTTCGGAACCATCGATTCCCCAGCAGCCCACCGAAACCAGGTCCGAACCGAGCGGGGCCGCGGTGCAACCTGCCGCGACCGATCCGGCTCCTCCGCCGGCGCAAGCCGCGACCGCGACTGAAGGCCCCTCGGCGCCGACAAAGACGGCGACCGCAACTGCTGCCGTGGCGTCCACACCAACGGACGTTCCGGCAACCGACCCGCCTACGACAGCGGTGACCACCACAGCCACGCAACCGGCTGCCACCGAAATTCCCACGTCACCGGCAGCGACCAACACGACGGAGCCGGAACCAATGGCTGCCGAGGCGCCGGCGGTTGATGTCGGGACCCAGGTCGGGGAGACACCGCCGGCATTCGCGATGGACCGGTCTGACGGATCCCGGATCGAGTCGGGAGAAATCGTGGGTACCGGCCGACCGGTCTTCATGATGTACTTCGCGACCTGGTGACCAACGTGTCGCGCCGAGTTACGGACGCTGAGCCCAATAGTTGCGGAACACGCTGGACAGGTTGACTTTTACCTCGTTGCCTTCAACGAGAGCGCGAACACCCTGGAAGAGTACATCGCTGAAAACGGGATACACGGACATGATTGCCACGCAGCCGGTGGGATCGATGCTCGCCGACCTGCGGATTGTCAGCCAATCCTCGATGATCGCGGTCGGCAACGCAGGTGTCATCACCTTCCGCAAAGGGTACGGAGGTCGGGGAGCCGACTTCGGCGCGGAGTTTGACGGGCTGGTGCAATAGCCGCAGCACGGCAACTCCGTGCATCACCACAAGCAAAGCGGGCAACCTCACTGGTTGCCCGCACGCGTTTAATCTATTGGCCGCCGTCGGCGTGCGGCAGGCGTGCCGGCCAGCCCCGATTGCAACATGGAGGTTACCTCGGACAGCGGCATGGCGCCATGATTATCGCCATCGCGAGTGCGGACGGCAGCGGCGCCGGCGTCGGCCTCGCGGTCGCCGACGACCAGCATGTAGGGCGTCTTTTTGCAGCTGGGCCTGGCGGATCTTCTGGTTCATTCGCTCGCTGCGGTCGTCGACCTCAACCCGGAAGCCGGCGTCGCGCAGTTGGGCAGCGACTGATTCAGCGTACTTGTTGTGGCGGTCGGCGATGGGAATCACGACCGCCTGGACCGGAGACAGCCAGAGCGGGAATGCTCCGGCGTAGTGTTCGACGAGGACGCCGAAGAAGCGTTCCAAAGAACCCAGGATGGCGCGGTGGACCATGTAGGGCCGAGAACGGTTGCCCTGGTCGTCCTGAAAGACGAGATCGAAGCGTTCGGGCAGGTTGAAGTCGAACTGGACGGTGGTGCACTGCCAGTCCCGGCCCAGCGCGTCCTTGATCTTGATGTCGATCTTGGGGCCATAGAAGGCGCCGCCGCCATCGTCAATGGCGTAGGGGAGGTCACGCGAGACCAGAGCCTGGCGCAGCGATTCGGTGGCATGGTCCCACGTTTCGGTTCCCCCACGTATTTCTCGGGCCGGGTCGACAGCATGATGTCGTATTCCTCGAACCCGAAGGCGGACATGATTTCGAAGGTGAGGTCCAATACGTCGCCCACTTCCGCGGCCACCTGATCGGGCAGACAGAAGATGTGGGCATCATCCTGGGTGAAGCCGCGCACGCGCATCAGGCCGTGCAGCACGCCGCTGCGTTCGTAGCGATACACGGTTCCGAGCTCGGCGATGCGCAGGGGCAGCTCGCGGTAACTGCGGAGAGAGGAGCGGTAGACCTGAATGTGGAAGGGACAGTTCATCGGCTTCAGGAAGTATTCCTGATCGTCGATTTCCATTGGGGCATACATGCTGTCCCGATAGAAGTCCAGGTGGCCGCTGGTCTGCCAGAGGCGCGCCCGGCCGATGTGAGGGGAGTAGACGATGTTGTAGCCGCGGCGGTAGTGGATGTCGCGCCAGTAGTCCTCGATGAGGAACGCATAATGCCGCCCTTCGGGTGCCACACGATGAGCCCCGGGCCGATTTCCTCATGCACGGTGAAGAGGTTGAGTTGGCGGCCCAGGGTGCGGTGGTCGCGGCGCTCGGCTTCCGCCAGGCGTTCCAGATGCGCCTCGAGTTCCTGCTCCGACTCGAACGCGGTCCCGTAAATGCGCTGGAGCATCGGGCGGTTCTCGTCGCCGCGCCAGTATGCGCCGGCCACATTGAGCAGCTTGACGGCAGTCACGTCTCCAGCGCTGGCTACATGGGGCCCCTGGCAGAGGTCGGTGAACTCGCCGTGGCGATAGATGCTGAGGGTCGTTTCGTCCGGAAGGTCGTCGATTATCTCCTGTTTGTAGGGTTGCGAGGAAAACATCGACTTGGCCGAATCGCGGGACAACTCCTCGCGCACGAAAGGAGCGTTGGACCGTATCGTATCGAGCATCAGCGACTCGATTCGCTCCAGGTCTTCGGGAGTGAAGGGCTGGTCCACCTCGAAATCGTAGTAGAAACCGTCCGCAGTGGGCGGGCCGATGCCGACCTTGGCACCCGGGAACAGTTGCAACACGGCGTCGGCCATGATGTGGGCGGCCGAGTGGCGCATACGATGCCGCAGCGATTCGATGGGATCGTCGACGGCGTGTTCCGGGGTTCCGTGGTCCAGCATTGTCGTACCTGCCTGGTGGTGGTAAACGTGGGAAAACTCTCGGAATCATTATAACTGATGGACTTTTCGGCCAATTCAGGGGCACGCTGGCAACACTCCGGTAAACTCTCCGGGAGCGTGGGTTATAATTGCAATTCACGTAAAATTCCCCCTGACTGGAGGAACCCGAGATGGAAGAACTGCGCCAACAGCTTGAAGACATGTCCACCAAGTTGGACGCGGTCATGGAGCGTCTTTGACCTGTCAGGGCGTGAAACATCCATCGGGGAACTGGAAAAGGAGGCCTCCGCTCCCGGGTTCTGGGACGATGCCGGAACGGCCCAGCGCAAAATGCAGCAACTGGGCCAGCTACAGCACTCGGTGGAGTTGTGGCGCGGCCTGGGGAGCCAGGTGGCGGACCTGCTGGAACTCACGTCGCTGGCGATAGAAACCGGCGACGAGAGCGTGGCTGACGAGTTGTCCGTGGAAACGGCGGCGGCGGCGGCGAGCCTGGCGAAGGCGGAGATGGCCCTCACCCTGTCGGGCCCCTATGACGATCGTCCGGCGATCTTGACCATCCATTCGGGGGCCGGAGGCACGGACTCCCACGACTGGGTCGAAATGCTGACCGGTATGTACGCCGGTTGGGCCACCACGGGCAGCCGGCCGGTTCAAGTGCTGAACACGGCATACGGCGACGAAGCGGGTTTGCGGACCAGCACGCTGGAGATCGGGGGGCTACACGCTTTTGGCTACCTGAACGCCGAAGTCGGAGTACACCGCCTGGTGCGCATTTCCCCCTTTGATCCGGCGCGGCGGCGCCAGACATCATTCGCCCGCGTGGAGGTGCTGCCGTCGGCGGTGGACGATGACCCAGAGGTAGAGGTGCGGGCAGACGACCTGAAGATGGATTTCTTTCGTTCCAGCGGGCCCGGCGGGCAGAACGTGCAGAAAGTCGCGTCGGCGGTGCGCCTGACCCACATACCCACCGGGATAGTGGTCACATGCCAGACGGAGCGATCACAGCACCAGAACCGGGATTACGCGATGCGGATCCTGAGGGCCAAGCTCCTGGCGCTGCGCGAAGAGGAACGGGCCCAGGAATTGTCAGCCCTGCGCGGCGACCGGGTCTCGGCCGAATGGGGGAATCAGATCCGCAGCTACGTGCTGCACCCGTACAAATCGGTGAAAGACCATCGGACCGACCACCAGATGGGGAACGCGGACGCCGTGTTGGCCGGCGAGATAGACGGATTCATCGAAGCCTGGCTGGTGAGCCGGCTCGGAGCGGACTAGGCAGACACGTTGGGCGGGCTCGCCTGCAGGGACGATAGCAGGTGGCCCATGCTGTCGCGCTTGGTCCGCATGTACTCCTCGTTGGTCTCGTTTGGCGGTACCGCCAAGCTCACGCGATCCGTCACCTGGATGCCGAGACCGCTGATGCCGGCCATCTTGTGGGGGTTGTTCGTCACCAGCCGCGCGTGGGTGATATCGAGGTCGCGCATGATCTGGACGGCGAGGTCATACTTGCGCTCGTCGGGCTGAAAGCCCAGGGCCACGTTGGCTTCGATGGTGTCCAGGCCCTGATCCTGCAGCGAGTAGGCCTTGATCTTGTTGTGGAGGCCGATACCGCGACCTTCCTGGCGCAGGTAGACCAGGGCGCCGCGACCATGTTCGAAGATCATCCGTATCGCCAGGTCCAACTGGTCACCACAATCGCATTTCAGGCTACCGAACGCGTCGCCGGTGAGGCACTCGCTGTGCACCCGGACCAGCACCTCGTCTCCCGCCTTCCAGTCGCCTACGACCAGCGCGGCGTGCTCGCCGCTGTCGATGGAACTGCGGTAGCCAATTATCCGGGCGACGCCGTACTTTGTGGGGAGATTGGCCTCCGCCACACGGGAGATCAGGGATTCACTGATCCGACGGTGGGCGATCAACTGGGCGATGCTGAAGATCTTGAGGTCGTGCGTGGCGGCGAACTGCTCCAGCTCAGGAAGCCGGGACATGGTACCGTCGGCGTTCATGATTTCGCAGACCACGCCGGCAGGATACGCGCCGGCCAGCTGACACAAATCGACGACGGCCTCCGTGTGGCCGGG
This sequence comes from Geodia barretti, assembly GCA_030341885.1. Taxonomy (NCBI): domain Eukaryota; kingdom Metazoa; phylum Porifera; class Demospongiae; order Tetractinellida; family Geodiidae; genus Geodia; species Geodia barretti. The sequence goes on from CASHTH010003003.1 coordinate 8,115, forward strand.
ACGATTCAGAACACCGCCTGGATGACAACGCAAGGGGAACATGTGCCCGGGATGGATGAAATCGGTGGGCAGCGCATCGGGATCGATCAGGGCACGGATGGTGGCGCTGCGGTCGTACGCGGAAATGCCGGTTGACGTGCCTTGCTTGTAATCCACCGAGGTTGTGAAAGCGGTCGGCTGCGGCGATGGGGAGTTGCGGCTCCGCAGGTTCGGGATTTGAAGTTCGTCGAGCCGGTCACCCAGCATTGGAACGCATACCAGACCCCGGGCGTGGGTTACCATAAAGGCAACCGCCTCGGGCGTGGCGTACTCGGCAAACAGGAACAGGTCCCCCTCGTTCTCGCGCCCCTCGTCGTCGACCACGATGACAAATTTGCCTGAGGTCAGATCTTCGAGCGCCTCTTCAAGGCTGCATAGGGGCATTTTTCCTCCGAGGGATACGGAATGTTGAGACCCGGGCGAAGCAGCGAAACGGAGGGAACGGACAGTTAGACCGCGGGGCCGCTCCCTGGCCCATCAGCCAGCTTCGTTGTCTATTGGGTCGTGTATGCGGCGGTAATCAACCAGATCGGCGATGGACAGGATGTTCAACCGGTGCTCGGCGGCCATGGTAATCAAATCGGGTAGCCGGGCCATAGTGCCATCGTCTTTCATGATCTCACACACCACGCCGGCGGGGTACAGGCCAGCCAACCGGCACAGGTCCACGATGGCTTCGGTATGGCCGGGGCGCACCAGGACTCCCCCGGTTTGATAACGCAACGGGAAGAGGTGGCCGGGCTGGATGAAATCCTCGGGACGGGCGTCGGGGTCGATGAGCGCCTGAATGGTAGCCGCACGGTCCTGCGCCGAAATGCCAGTGGTGGTGTCGATGGCGTAGTCGACGGGCATCGTAAAGGCAGTGGGAAACGGGGAGTCCGAATGCCGGCTGGGCAGCATGGGGATGTCCAACTCGGCCAGCCGATCCGCGGTCATCGGCATGCACAGTTGTCCCCGGGCATGGGTGACCATGAAATTCACGGCTTCAGGGGTTATGAACTCGGCTGGCATGACCACGTCGCCTTCGTTTTCCCGGTCCTCGTCGTCCACGACGATGAGGAATTTGCCGGCTTTGAGGTCTTGCAGGCCCTGTTCGATGCTTGCCAATTGCATCTAAATTCTGGATCCAGCAGGTGAGGTAGCGGGCAATCAGGCGAACCTGGCGGCCAGCAGACTCTCCACGTATTTTGCCAAGATGTCCGCTTCCAGATTTACCTTGTCGCCCACTTCCCGCTCGCGCAGGTTCGTGTTCTGCAAGGTGAACGGGATGATAGAAATCGTGAAGCGGAGTTCCAAACTTTGTACCACCGTAAGGCTGATTCCGTCAACCGCGATGAACCCTTTCTCCACGATGTAGGGAGCGAGGGACTGCGGAGTTTCAACCTCCACTATGAAGCAGTCCTGTTCCGGGGTGATCCCGGTGATTTCGCCGGTATTGTCCACGTGGCCCTGGACAATATGCCCGCCCATGCGGTCATGCGCGGCGAGCGCGCGTTCAAGGTTCACCGCGCTGCCTGGCCCCACCTGCCCCAACGACGTCCGGCGCAGGGTTTCCGGGGCCAGATCAACCGCGAAGGAATCGGCGTCAAAGCTGACCACCGTCAGGCAAGCGCCATTGACCGAGATGCTGTCACCCACGTGAACGTCTTCCAGGACCTTTTCAGCGTGGACGACCAACTTGTAATCGGACCGGGAGGATACGCTCCCCACCTCTTCCACGATGCCAGTGAACATTCAGTCGCCTCCGCGAATGGGATAGCCGGTAATCAGCCAATCGGGTCCGATCGCTTCCATTGTAATGCGTTCAAGCCTGGACACTTCGGCCATCGTGGTAGCGCCGTCGCCCTCGACGGGCGAGCGGGCAGCCGCACCCCCGATCAACATCGGTCCGAGGAACACGGCTACCTTATCCATCAGGCTGGCATCAAGCAACGCGCCCAGCACGCGGCCGCCGCCCTCGACCAGTACGCTGACCACGCCCTGACGACCCAAGTGTTCCATCAATGCCGTCAGATTGACGCGCCCGTCGGCGCCGGGGAACGACAGCACGTCGGCTCCCGCGTCCTGCAAAGCCGCGGAACGAGCGGGATCGGCGCCGGCCGCCGTGGCGATCAGGGTTCGCCCGGGTTGGCTGAGCATACGAGCCCCGACCGGGGTGCGAGCGTCACTGTCGACGACGATGCGCAGGGGCTGCAAATTGGTCGGGAGAGGATCACCGTGGTCGTCGCGGGCTGTCAGTTGCGGATCGTCGGCCAGGGCAGTGCCGATGCCGACCATGATGCCATCCAGTTCTTTCCGCATCTGCTGGACGCGGGCGCGGGCGTCGGGTCCCGTGATCCACTGGGAGTCGCCGGTCCGGGTGGCGATCTTGCCGTCCAGGCTCATGGCGAACTTGGCCACCACGAAGGGCAATCCGGTGGTGACATGCCTGGCGAACGCCTCGTACAGCAACTCAGCCCTCGGGTCCGGGCGATGTTCGGCGTCGATTCCGGCAGAGCGGAGCGCCTCCGCGCCCCCGCCGGATACGCGCGGGTTGGGGTCGGTAACCGCGTATACGACCCGTCCAACTCCGGCAGCGATGATGGCGTCAGTGCACGGAGGGGTGCGACCGTGATGGCAGCAGGGCTCCAGGGTGCAGTACAGCGTCGCTCCGGCAGCGGTTTGACCGGCCTGGTTCAGGGCCCCGATCTCCGCGTGGGCCTGACCGGGAGGCAAGGTGAATCCCTCCCCGACCACGCCGGTCTCGCCAACGATCACCGCACCCACAGCAGGGTTGGGACTGGTGGATCCCAAAGCCGACCGCGCCAGGGCTATCGCCCGAGCCATGGGGTCAACCGGTGTGGCCGCAGCGGTCACGGGATGCCCGGCCCGGTAAAATCCTGGTGAAAACGGCTCGCAGTGGGGCCGGACTGCCCCTGGTAACGGCTGCGGAGTTCGGGCGAACCGTAGAGCCGCTCGGCCGGTTCGGACAATTGCAAGAACGAGATCTGGCCGATTTTCATGCCGCAGTACAGGGCTATCGGCAGGCGCGCGACGTTGCTCAATTCCAGCGTGAGGCGTCCACGCCAGCCGGGGTCCACAAAGCCGGCGGTACTGTGGATCAGCAAACCGAGGCGACCCAGGCTGCTTTTGCCTTCCAGCCTGGCAACAAGATCGTCCGGCAATTCGATGTGTTCCCGGGTACTGCCCAGCACGAATTCACCGGGATGCAGCATGAACGGTTCGTTGTCACCGATGGTGACTTCTTCCGTCAGGTTGTCCAAGGGTTCGCGCACATCAATGTACGGCTGGCGGGAATTGGAAAAGATCAGGAACCGACTGTCCAGGTGCAGATCGATGCTGGCGGGCTGGATGTCGTCGGCGTCGACGGGCTGGACCACGATGCGGCCTTCGGCGATCTGCCGGCGGATGCTGCGGTCGCTGAGAACCATGGGGATCACTTGAGCTCGTAGACGCCGGAGATGCTGACGGTGATTGCCCCTTCGCCAGTCGAGATTGGAGTGTCGAAATCGGCAGCTTCGGCGCGGAGCAGGAAAGCGCCGTCCGGCAGGTTCGTTTCGTTGAAAACCCCCTCGGAAACGACTTTCAGTTCGCCCAGGTCACGGCCGGAGAACTCCGCCAATTGGGCTGCCTTCTCCTGCATGTCTTTGACGGCGGCTTCCCGAGCTTCTTTTTCCAATTCCGACGGGTCCGAGAAGGAAAAGCCGATGTTGTTGAAAACGAGGTGATCGCCACCAGCAGCGACCGCCGCGTCGACCACGGCAGCAACTTTGTCAGTGTCCCGGACCCTGACGGTTAGCCCGTTGCGGACGGTGTAACCCACCTGTTCCCGGCCGTCGGGTCCGTATTCGTACTCGGGATGAATGCGGAAGTGGCTGGTGCCGATATCCGAGTTGAGCAACCGCTGGCGTTTGAGGGCGGCGCGCACGTCGGTCATCGCCTCGGCCGCGGTTTCGCGAGCTTCAGCAACCGAATCGTCGGTGACAGCAACGGCCAGCGACAACTGTGCAAAGTCGGGGGCGCCGCTGGCGACCCCCGAACCCGTGACCACCACCGCGTCAAAGGGATACACCGCGGTCTGGGTTAACGGATCGCCGAGATTGTTGACGGCCCCGCCGGTCAAAGACGCTGCGGGTGGCTGAAAGCTGCAGGCCGCTACCAGCAGCAGGATCGCCACTGCGGCCAGCAGGACGGAAATGCGGATGGACCAATTGCGCATTCTGTTGCTTCCTTATCGGTTATACCTGAAAGCTGGTTGTCTTTGGAAGTTGACTATCCCTGAAAGTTGACCCGGCCTCCGAGCAGCGCCCGGGCCATGACAAATTTGTGTATCTCGGAGGTGCCGCCGCCGATGCGGGCGTGCCGGAGCATGTGATACCAGTGAGCAATGGGCAGGTCCAGGGTTTCGCCCATGCCGCCGAAGACCTGCATTATCTTGTCGATGCTGCGCCAACCCCACTCCCCGGCGGCGTACTTGACCATGGACGCTTCGACACGCACGTCCTCGCCGGCGTCGGCGCGCGCCGCGGTTTCGCGGGCGACCGAGCGGAGGGCGACGATGTCCATGTATACGTCGGTGAGCATCCACTGGATGGCCTGCCGGTCGGCAATCGGACGCCCGTAGGTGATGCGCTGCTGGGACCATTCGATCGCCATTTCCAGGGCTCGGGTCAGGATGCCCAGGGCCATCGCCCCGCGCAGGAGGCGGTCGTGGTGAACCAGCCATTGTTGTCCGAGGGTGAATCCGCCGCCGACCTCGCCGAGAACCTGGGTCTGCGGGACGCGTACATTGTCCAGATGGATGTAATGCTGTTGCGCTTTCGTGGGGACGACCCAAACGCGGATCGGCTCGAAAGTGACACCGGGCGTTGGGTTGTCGATTATGAACATCGTGATGCCGCCGCGCTGCATCTTTTCGGGATCGGTCACTGCCTGCACGAGCAAAAAAGTCGGCGGAAGCGGCTCCCGAGATGAACATCTTGGTGCCATTGAGGACCCAGTCGTCGCCGTCGCGCACGGCCCGGGTCTGCATCATGCCTCCGGGGTCGGAGCCGGCCTGAGGGCTCGGTCTGGCCGAATGAGTAGTACAGGTCGCCATTGACGGCGGGATAGAGGTATTTCTCCTCCTGCTCCGGGGTGCACGCGCCGATCATGAACATGGGAACCGGGGAGGTGGGCAGGTGAACGATGCTGCGGTGCACCTCCTCCTCCAGGACCAGATGGCCCAGGGCTCCCATACCGCCACCGCCGTATTCCTCCGGCACGAAGGAAGTGTAGATGCCCGTCTGCTTGGAGACGTGGTGCAGGCGGTCCCACTGGTCCGCTGAAAGGGTGCCCAGGACCCCGGGCACGGTCTCGAGAACACCGCGCGGAGCCCCGTTGTCCGGTTCGCCTTCCAGGGGAGGATGGGCCAGATACTCCGGTTCCAGGGGGACGCATTCGTCGCGGATGATCTGGCGGACGGTGTTTTTCAGAGCGTCAAGCTCCGGAGGCAAACCGATGTCCGGGGTCATGTTTTCTCCTGGGCGGAAAGATCGGGAAACATATGCGTCGCCGGCAGTTCGCGGGCGATTGCCCCCGCTAGGGTACTGAGCGGGTCAGTCCGATTCAGCGGTCACCGGCTAATGGAACGGGCAGGCATATTTCAAGGCTTCGAGGGCCGGGTTTTCGTCTGCGGTCGGCGCGAGGCGCGCCACGTATTCGCCGTCGGATGTCGGGGGCGGATTGGACGCCGCGGCGACGACTTCCATCACCGAGCCGACGGTTCCGAACAGGATCGCCCCGGCCATTACGACGATGATCCCAATGCCTATTGCCCTGCGCCGCATGATATGCCGTTCCCACTGCCAATTTATGGCGCAATTTAAACAGCCTCTATGATAGCGCATCACGAGCGTTTCAGGAACGAGGCATAGCGCAGCGGCGGTTGAAACCAGCCGGCGATGATTGACCACCGGCAGTGACCGGGCGCCCGTATCGGGTATGAAATGCAGCAGGGCCGACTAACGTGGAGATGTTAGAATACCTGCCGAGATCGAACCTCCTCGCGTGATTGAGGTTCTTCGCGTGCGTGATCGAACCTCCCCGCGTGATTGAAGTTCCCCGCCGTGATTAAAGTTCCCCGCGTGCATGGTAGCCGAGCAGCCCGGACACTTGATGACAATCGGTTCTGAACTCCGCAACCTTCCCAGCGTCGAGCGCGTGCTGAACACGGATACGCTCGCCGCGGCCGTGGACGCCCACGGGCGCGAGATGGTAGTGGATCTGGCCAGGGAGGTGCTCGACGGGGTCCGGAAACGGGTGCTGGCGGGAAGCCCGGCGCCGGCCGGCCACCAAATCGCCGAGGCGGTCCTCGACCTGATGACCGACCTGGCCGAGCCCTCGCCCCGACCCGTCATCAACGCGACGGGGGTTGTCATCCACACCAACCTGGGTCGCGCACCGCTGAGCGATGCCGCACTGGCTGCCGCCGACGCGGTCGGGCGGGGATACTCAGACCTGGAAATTGACCTCGGGACCGGACGGCGAGGATCTCGGCAGGCACACCTGCAATCGTTGTTGCGGCGCATCACCGGGGCGGAAGCGGCGCTGGCCGTGAACAACAACGCGTCCGCCCTGCTGCTGGGGTTATCAGCTCTAGCCGCGGGCCGAGAGGTCATCGTATCCCGGGGCGAAGCCGTCGAAATCGGCGGCGGATTCCGGATACCGGACGTTCTGCGGCAAAGCGGCTGCACCCTGGTCGACGTGGGCACCACAAACCGGACGTACGTGCGGGATTATGCCGACGCCATGACCGAACAGACCGGAGCATTCCTGAAGGCGCACGCGAGCAACTTCAAGGTGGAAGGGTTCACCGCGTTTGTGGGCGAGCGCGAGTTGGTGGCGCTGGGAGAAAGCTCGGGCGTCCCAGTGCTGCACGACGTGGGCAGCGGAGCGTTGCTGCCAACAGACCGCTACGGGCTGGCGCACGAACCGACCCCCCAGGAGAGCATCGCGGCGGGAGTCGGCCTGGTGTTTTTCTCCGGCGACAAGCTGTTGGGGGGCCCTCAAGCCGGGATCGTAGTCGGCAAACGGGACCTGGTCACCCGGCTGGAAAGGCACCCGTTGGCGCGCGCGGTCCGGATCGACAAAATGAGCCTGGCGAGTTTGACGGCGACACTAGCGCACTACGCAATGGGCGAGGCGGAAAACAAGGTGCCGGTTTGGCGCATGATCTCGACATCGGCGGAGGACGTGCGGGCTCGGGCCGACAACTGGCGAGCGGCTTTGGCCACTCACCAGGTCCAGACGGGGGTTGAGCCGGCTCGGTCGGCCATCGGTGGCGGGAGCTTGCCCGGGGAAACATTGCCGTCGTGGACTTTGTCGGTGGACCCGTCGCCGGACCGTTCACCGGAAGCCGTACTGTCCGCGCTCCGCGATCACTCGACTCCAGTGATCGCCAGGATTGCGGACGACACGGTGCGGCTGGATCCCAGGACGGTGCTGCCGGAACAAGACGACGACGTGATACGAGCTATCGCCACGGTGATGGCAAGATAACGGCCAGACAGGACGCAAGGGTCGAAGGACGCAGGGGCACAGCGTGGCGGATTTTCTTTTGGTTCATGGAGCCGGGCAGGGAGCGAAGAGCTGGGGAAAGGTCTGGGGCCACATGACAGCCCCGGAGCAGCACCCGCCGCCGCTCTACCGGGCGCGGCAGTCGGTTCGGGTTCGGGCAGTTGACCTGCCCGGTCACGGTGCGGACGCTGCCCCGGATGCCGGGATGATCGACCTGGCGGAAGCGGTGAAATCGGTCACACGGGTGGCGGACCAGGAAAACTTTTCGGACTACACGCTCGTTGGCCACGAGCTGGGCGGCACGGTTGTGCTGCAAGCGCTGGGCGAGCTACCACGCGCGCCACGGCGGGTCGTGCTCGTGTGCGGGATCGTGCCGGCTTCGGGGCAACCAGCGGTGTCAACCTACCCGACGCCGGTTCGACAGCTGGTTAGATTGTGCAAGACGCTGGGGGCGCTGACGGGCAGGGACATTCCCGCGCCGCCGGAGGTGATCAACCGCTACCGGTGCGGTGGGTTGGAGCCGATGGACCGCATACAGACCATCGGTCATTTCGGACCGTTGCCCCTCAGGATGCTCACCGAACCGGTCACGCTCAGTCTGGACGCGCTGCCCTGTCCGGTAACCTACGTGGTGTTGTCCAACGACCGATTTATCAGCGCGAGCCGGCAGCATGCGATGGCGTCGCGCATACCCGGGGCCACGGTCGTGCAATTGGATGCCGGGCATCAGGTGACCGTGGAAAAGCCGCAGGAACTGGCCGAAACGCTGCTGGCGGCATGACATGGCGGCCGGTCCGGCGGGTTCCTTCGTCGCCGATCTGCACATCCATTCCCCTTACGCGTTCGCCTGCAGCAAGGCGCTGACGCTGGACAACCTGGCAGCGTGGGCTCGCCGCAAGGGCATTGACCTGCTGGCGACGGGGGATTTCACGCATCCGACTTGGGCAAGTGGGCTGCGGGCGCAGCTGACAGAGTCGAACGATGGCCTTTACGAGTACGGCGGCGTACGTTTCGTACCCGGCACCGAGATCAGCTGCGTGTACCGGCAGGGCGGGCGCACCCGGCGCATCCACCTGCTGGTGCTGATGCCAACGCTTGATTCGGCGGCCGCATTCACCAGCCGATTGGACGGGTATGGGAAACTGGCGAGCGACGGCCGGCCCACCGTCAGCCTGAGCGCCCGGGATTTGCTGGAGACGGCGTTGGACTGCAACCCAGAATCACTGGTGATCCCGGCTCACGCCTGGACCCCGTGGTACGGCGTGTACGGCTCCAAAGCCGGTTTCGACAGCCTGGAAGAATGTTTCGGCGATTTGGCTCCGATGGTCCTGGCCGTGGAAAGCGGGTTGTCGTCGGACCCGGCGATGAATCGCACGGTGCCGGAGTTGGAACAGCGCGCGGTGGTCTCGTTTTCCGACGCCCATTCGCTGGCGAACCTCGGGAGGGAAGTAACCGCGTTTTCGGGACCGCTTTCGTGGGACGGGCTGGCCGATTCGGTGGCCGCGAGAAGGGTTGCGTACACGGTGGAATTTCATCCCGAGGAAGGAAAGTACCATTACAGCGGACACCGCCGGTGCGGCGTCGCATACGGTACCGCCGACCTGGAGCGAAAGGGCTCGGACTGTCCGGTGTGCGGGCGGCAGTTGACCCTGGGGGTGCTGCACCGGGTCAATGAGGTTTCCGGGCGCGAGACGGTGGTTGAATGGGAGCCGGACGCCGACGGGTTCGTTCGGGTCGGAGAAGGCGCCCCACCGTATGCGCGGTTGATCCCGCTGCGGGAGATTATCGCGGCGGTGAGACGGGTTGGAGTGAACACTCGGACCGTAAACCGGGAATACTCGGCCATCACGGATGCGATCGGAAGCGAGTTGGCCGCGCTGCTGTGGGCTACCCCGAGCGACTTGGAGGCGGTTGCCGAAGATGCAGTGGCAAGGGGGATCATGCAGGCTCGCGCCGGGCAGGTACAGATCATCCCTGGGTTCGATGGACAATACGGTTCGGTGTCCTTGCCGGGCCAATAGCCCATTGGCGACGGTCGGGTCGTGTGGCAACTGCGGAATGCAGCGGGACAGGCGCAACCGTTTGTTAGAATGGCGCAAACAATCCGAGCAGCGGCGGTCATGGATATTGCATTGCGCCGGATGCGGGCCGACGATATCCCGCAGGTGATCGAGATCGAACAGGAAGCGTTCACCCCCGGCTGGGTGGGAACGCCGTTTCGGCGCGAGTTGAACAGCCGGTACACGCGTTTCCTGGTGGCATACTACAGCGAAGATGCTGAGCGCGACGGCCGCGCCCCGAACGAAGCCGGGCACACAATCCGGGCCGGCTGATGCATCGCTCTGGGGACGAATGCTGACTGGGGTCAAGTCGGCGTTGGGGTTTCGACGAGAGGATGACGTGGACGATCTGACCGGCTATGTCGGCATCTGGCTGCAGGGCGACCAGGCGCACATTACGGAAGTAGCCGTGCGGGAAGAACTCCGCGGGACGCGGGATCGGGGAACTCCTGATTATTGGAACGCTCCGGGTGGCCTACGAGCAGGGGTTGGCAGAGGTCACCCTTGAGGCGCGGGTGTCGAATTTCATAGCGCAAAGGTTGTACGACAAGTACGGCTTCAACGAAGTCGGGATCCGCAAAAACTACTACGCGGACAACCGGGAAGACGCGGTGATAATGACCACCGACCCAATCCGCACGGCGTCCTATCGGGAAAAGTTCGCCTCCCTGCAGGAGACATTTCTCGCCCGGTACGGGGACATTCGGATAGAAATCTGATCCCGTGACCTTGGCTGGCCGGCGGTTTTCGCCTGGCTACCGCGGGGTTATGCCCGCGGTCTTATACGGTGCTCGCAATGGTTGAGCGCCGGTAGTCCGACGACATAACAAGCTCGGACCGGGAAGGTTCTCAGCCGGCGGATCAGTGCATGAAACGCCGGGCATTTCCAGGGTGCGATTCGCATCGCCTGAGGGCAGGCAAACAGGAAATGCCAAGTCGTTGCCCGGCCGGGAATCGGGTGTTAGAATTCCTGCCGTTGCAGATATATGAGAGTTTGGTCAACATAACCAGCAAGGATAAAACGATGGCATCTTTTGACGACTACGTCCTGGTAAGCCAGTTTCCGGAGAAGCCCGTAGAGCGCATGATCGCAGCTTTTCGCGGGTGGCCCGACGCGGGGGACGCAGCCACCGCGACCCTGAATTACATGCTCACCGCACTGGGAGCCGAGAAGTTCGCCGAGATCGACCCGGAAGAGTTTTTCAACTTCGCCCAGGAGCGCCCACGCTCGACCCGGAGCAGAGACGGGATCAGACATTTGCAGTGGCCGGCCAACGAGTTTTACCTGTGGCCAGGGTCCGATGAGGCCCCACCGGCGGTGTTCTACCTGGGTACGGAACCGCATCTTAGGTGGCGTACTTTTGCTTCGCTGGTCGGTGACCTGGCCCGAACCTGCGGGGTCAAATCGGTGGTCCATATCGGGGCGTTGCTGGACGCGGTTCCGCACACCCGGGTGACCAAATTCAGCGGATCGTCGACCAACCAACAGATCCAGGCGGCGTTCGACCGCGGGAACGTTCGCACCACCAACTACCAAGGCCCCTCCGGGATCACGCTGCCGGTATCGGAGTCATTGGCTGCCCGGAGCATCAGTTATACGTCGTTGTGGGGGCATGTCTCACACTACCTGCACGCGACGCCGAATTTTCGGGTTGGCCTGGGTCTGGCGCAAAACCTGTCGGAGATGCTTGGGTTGCCCGTTGACCTGAACAAACTCACGGTGATGGCGGAGTCATTCGACCGCGAGGTGGCGAAGGTAATCGACGGCGACGATCAGCTTGGGAAATACATCCTCACCCTGGAAGAAAAGTACGACGCCGCAGTGGATGACGCGGAGATGCCTGACCCGGCGGATCTGGTCCGCGATCTGGAACGCTTCCTCAGAGCAGAACGCACGGGAGGCGGCGAGGACTGACTGCATCGCTGCGGTTCAGGCCAGGGTTTACTGGAAAGCGATCGGCACTCTGACAACGGTTTCAAACCGGTTTTTCGGCCGAGAATGCAGGTCGACGCGACGGGCGTGACCAGGATGGGCCACATTCAATGTGCCAGTCTCGATGTGCCAGTCGCGAATCTGCCGAAGACATTTCGCTACTCAGTCCCGAGCCATCTTACGAAGACGCCTTTGGCGCCATTGCCCAGGCGAGCCAGAGTTGCTAACCTACGGGATCAGCAGGAGTATCCCCACGTGACCACCGAACAGTATCGGCAGGCCAGCGAACATTTTCTTGTGCAGGCCAAAGAAGAACTCGCCGCCGGCGATCTGCCGCAGGCATCAGAGAAGGGCTGGGGCGCCACAGCGCAGATACTCGAGGCCATCGCCGCACAGCGCGGCTGGGAGCATAGCCGACACCGGCACTACCACCGAATAGCCAGCCGACTCCGGGCAGAAACCGGTGACGGCGACATCCGCCGCCTGTTCGGCGTAGCCAACCTGCTACACGAAAACTTCTACGAGAACGACATGGAGACTGACGATGTCGCCGACGGATTGAACGACGTCACGGCCCTGCTGGACAAACTCCTACCCATGCTGACCCGAACATAGTCCCTGTCTGGACCAAGTAGCGAAATTGCCCCGGGTCTACCGTAGTCGGGTTGCCCGCATCGGGCGCCGGGCGTATAGTCTGGCTGTCGCCGAACAAGGCGCCGCGAGGAGACGCCGATGATATTCGACTGGCCGGCCCGGATGCAGCAGATGGCCGATTTCGTGTTGTTCTCTGAGGAGGACCTCGAGTTGGTCCGGGCGAGCGGGCCGATCCTTCTGGACCGCGCAGAAGAGTTGACCTCGGCGGTTTACGACCACTTCCTGCGGTTTCCACAGACGGCGCGGTTCTTCCTCACCCCGGAGGGCGAGATTGACCAGACTCGCCTGGACCGGCGCAAGCACAGCCTGGCGCGTTGGTTGCGAAATAGCATCGACTTCCAGCTGGACGAACAGTTCCCGGTCTTCCTGCTGGCGATGGGCGTGGTCCACAGCAACCCTTCGCTGGAGCGCGGTTACCTCGGGTCCGTGCCGGCGAGGTTCATCATCGGCACGATGTCCTTCGCTCAGACGGCTATCGCCGGCGTGTTGTTGGAGGAAATGACCGACCCGGCGCAGGCGTTGCGCACATGCACCGCCTGGAACAAGCTGCTGCTGCTGCAGCTGGACGTGCTTCTCGCCGGCTATGTTACGGAATCGCCCACCCCGGCAACGGATCCGCCCCGACCCGCAGACGACGAATCCGACGTGGATCCACAGGGCATGCGACGGGTGCTGACCAACATCCTGGATGCCAATCGGACCAACGGGAACGCCCATGGCGCTTCCGAGCAACCTCAAGGAGAAGGACAATGACCAAGGTGCTGGTGATCCAGGGCGCGGGGATGAACATGCGCGGGAAGGTGCAAGTCGAGATCTTTGGCCCGAACACGCTGGACCAAATGAACGAGCAGATCCGCGGCTACGGCGAGAGCCTGGGTGTCGACGTCAAGATCGTCCACTCCAACGTGGAAGGCGAGGTGGTGAACGCGCTGTACGACGCCTGGGAAGAGGGCTACGACGCCTGCCTGATCAATCCAGCGGGATATACCACGGTGAACGGGCCGCTGAGGGGCGCCATACAGCAGGTGCCCATGCCCGTGATCGAAGTACACGCCAGTAACCCGACGGCTCGCGGCACCGTGTCAGCCGTGTTGCCGGTCAGCCAGGGATGCGTCTACGGGTTCGGCGTGTACGGTTACTACCTGGCCATGGAAGCGGTCAAACACACGGTTGACTAGCTCCCCGTCGCTGCCGGGTTACTCGCAGCGCAGACAGCGAACATCCTTGAACACGCGTTCGTGGATGTCCGGGTTCAAGAGCAGGTAGTCCATAACGATACGGACGACCTTGCCCTCGTCCGCGATGTTGTACTTCTCCTTGGAAGAGTTGATCAGGCCGATGTGCTCGGCGTTGACGTCCACGGTAAGTGCGGTTTTGGTGCCGGCCATAGTTTGGAGCTCCTGATGGGTGGGTATGGAATCCGCGCCCAGACGGGTCGCTGGCGCGCCGGCATAGAATAGCCGCACTCAACCGCATAGTTCAACTGTGGAAAGACGCTTGGCGCGGGTAGGTCTCCACGGCGCGCTTCCGGCCCGAGATGGCAGGCACCGGGATCAGTTTCCGGGTTGACGAGTTACGGCTGCTGATTCCGCCTGGATAGTGGCAGCAAACCGCGCTCGTGTCCCGGTATCTCGCCCCCCGGTACGGTTGGACGACGCGGGTTGAACAGATCAGTCCAAACTATGATCGCTTTCGTAGTGAACTAACCAGGCGGGAAGGTCTAGACTTAGCGGCTAACAAACCAGCTAATTACGGAGAGGGTCATGGCGATCACAACGGCGACCTATGTATGCTCGAAGTGCCAATGCACCAAGTGCGACATGGACGAATTTCGTGCCACCGGAGGCAATTTCGCGAAGATTTTCGACGTGCAGAACAAGAAGTTCACTACGTTGTCATGCAAACAGTGCGGGTACACCGAAATCTACAAAGGAAACACGTCTACCTTGGGCAACGTGTTCGACTTCTTCGCCGGGGGCTAGGGTGGACCCGCTCGACGGCACCAACGAGTAAGCCCTCCGCCTGAGGTGGAGGGCTTTTCATATTCTGGTACCCCGGATGGGCTTCGATCCCATGATCTCCACCTTGAAAGGGTGGCGTCCTTGCCAGGCTAGACGACCGGGGCGGATTACGTGGCAATAGCCACGTTGAATCAGTTTACCACAGGGGCCGGAATTACGGGTATACGGCCAACGCTTCGAGGGACATTTCCTCGGGGAAGCCGCACATCAGGTTCATGTTTTGGACGGCCTGGCCGGCTGCGCCTTTGACCAGGTTATCGAGGCAACTGATCACGATGAGCCGGTTGGTGCGCGAGTCCACCACCGGATGCACCAGGCAGTAGTTGTTGCCCAGGGTCTGCTTGGTTTGGGGAGGCGCGTCGGTTACCCGCACGAAGGCGTCATCCGCATAGAACTCCTGGTAGACCCGACGGACACGCTCGCTGGCGTCGGGATCCTGGGCGAGGTCGCTCCGGAGCGGGGCGTAACAAGAGCTGAGGATACCCCGCGTCATGGGGATGAGGTGAGTCAGGAAAGTCAGGTTGACCGGGTCGCCGGCGATGGAGTCCAGTTCCTGGCTGATTTCAGGCAGGTGACGATGGCCGTTGACGGAGTAGGCCATGACGTTTTCGTTCACCTCCGAGAAGTGGGTAGTCATGCTGAGGGTGCGGCCCGCGCCGGAAACGCCGGACTTGCTGTCGACGATGATGTCGCTTCCGATGAGACCGTTTTGGATCGCGGGGGCGAGCGCCAGGATGGCGCTGCTCGGGTAGCAGCCAGGGTTGGCGACCAGGCGCGCATCGGCTACCGCGTCACGGTTGAGCTCGGTGAGGCCGTACACCGCCTCCTCCAGGTAGGTGGGATCGGGGTGATCGACGCCGTACCATTCACGATAAACATCGGCCTGCTTGAGGCGGAAGTCTGCGGAGATGTCGACGACCTTGACGCCCTGCTCAAGCAACGGTATGCAAGCTTCGGCGCTGGCCTTGTGCGGAAGGGCGGAGAAGACGAGATCCAGGTCAGCGCACAGGTCGGCGGTGATGTCGAGGTCCATGTTGTCCAGGTGCGGAAAAACCTCACCCAGGGATTGACCGGCCGCGCTGCGTCCGGTGACAGAGGCGATTTCGACTTCGGGATGATGGCGCAGGATGCGGACGAGTTCGCAGCCGGCGTATCCGGTGACATTGATGATTCCGACTTTCACGGTTGGAGCTCCTTGACGACCTGGGTGTGCGGGACAGGGGTAGGCGATTCCTGGCGTCGTCGGCGCCGCCCGGGTGATTGGCTGTCCGGCCGGTCGGTATCTGCGGCATCGTGGGCAGCACCTTCGGGTTCCTGAACCCCGGCGTCGGCGGCAGCTTGCCGGATGGCTTCCTCGTCGCGAGATGGGCAACCGTAGTTCACGACGCACTCCCCGCAGCGGGGACGCTGCGCCTTGCAAACCTGGCGTCCCGTGGGTGATGAAGGCGGCGTGGAACGGATACACGTCCTCCGGGCGGCATGGCCGCCTCCAGAACCTCGTGGGCCTTGTCGGTGTTGACCTTGGGGCCGATGATGCCCAACCGCTGGCTCACACGGTAGATGTGGGTGTCGACGGCCATAGCGGGCATGCCGAGGGAAAAGCTCAGGATGATGCCGGCGGACTTGGGGCCCAATGCCGGGCAGTTGACGCAGCCACGCCCGCGCCTCACCCATGGGCATTTCGGCGAGGAAGTGGAGATCCAGGGAGCCGTCGTTCAGGTCCAGGATACGGCCCAAAACACCCTTGATACGAGGCGCCTTGACGCGGGCCAGGCCTCCGCCGGATATGGCTTCCTCGATATCTGCGACGTCGGCTTCGGCGACGGCCTCGAGCGTGCCAAAACGCTGCATCAAACTACGGAAAGCGCGTTCGGAGTTGCGGTCGGAGGTGTGCTGGGACAGGATGGTGAAGGTCAGCTCGTGGGCCGGATCCAGGCGCGGCTCGTTTTCGAACGGACCGTACTCCTCGGTGAGCAGCCGGATGGCGTCAGAAACGGTGACGCCGGGTTTCTTGGGCCGGCGAGAGCGGCGGGTTTTGGCGGCAGATTTGGGAGGCATGATCGATCACCGCGAGTGCAACACCGGGATTTTAGCACAGGGCACACGCGGTTAGTGGTGCGCGTATGATCGACTGACAACATTCCGACTGCCAGCTTTCCGACCGGCGGCATGCCGACCGGCGGCGAGGCTGCGCTCACCGGTGAAGGCGTCAGGCGGGCCCGGACTGGGGTTGGGTTACCGGCGGAGGCTGCGACGGGCGGGTGACCAACGGCGTGAGAAACAGGGCGGGAACTGAAATGGCGATGCAGACCAGCGCGTTGAGCGTCACGGACGTCTGGATTCCAATAACATCCCCCAGCCAACCCATGAGCAGCACGCCCGGAGGCGTCCCGATGCCGATGCACAGGCTCTGCAGGCCAACCATGCGGCCTCGCATCTCGGGGGGAGAGGAGCGCATGGTGATGGCCCCCTGCATGGTGCCGAAGCAGGACAGGCCGATCCCGCTGAGAACCAGGATTGCAAACGTTGCGGCATACCACGGCGACCAGACGAAAATTGTCGACGTTATCATCACGCTGAAGGCGCCGATGGCGAATATGCGCCCGTGATACCGAATTGACCCAACCGATGCCAGGATCACGGCAGTCACCAGCTGACCGATGGATTCTGCGGCCGCGAGGACGCCCACCAGCGTTTCGCCGACATTCAGGTGGTCGCGGCCAATGGCCGGCACGAACTGGCGGGCCGGAAAGGCCAGGCCATTAATCATAATGGTGATGAAGAGCATTCCCATGAGTTGCCGGTGGCTGAACGCCGCCCGCACCACGTCGCCCAGGCTATTCCAGATCGGTTCCACCCGCCATTCCCGCTCCACCCGGGGGATGATGACGCGAATTGCCATCAGCAACGCCGCAACATGCATGGTGACAACGGCGACATAGGCCCAGGTGTAACCAGGATAGTGCGGCCAGAAATAGCCGACATGCTCGATCAGAAAACCGCCCGCGAAGGGGCCCAACATGCGCCCCATGGTCCCGCTCATCGAGTCGATGGACAGGGCGTTGACGACCCGGCGTTCGCCCACGATGTCGAAGATCGCGGTGCGGCGGGCCGGGTCTTCCAGGGCGCGACTGATGCCCTGCGCGAGCATGGCGGCGAACACGTGCCAGGGAGCGATGTTGCCCGAAAACAGCAGCAGAAAGAGCGCGGCGCCGGCGCCCAGTTTGATAACCATCGAGCTGACCCAGATTTTCTTGCGGTCGAAGCGGTCGGCGATGATCCCGGTGAATGGCGAGAATATGGGCCGGGGGAGGTTCTCAAAGCCGAGCACGAGGCCCAGCATCAGCGCCGAGTCGGTCAACGAATAGACAAGAACGCTGGTAACCAGGAGCTCCATCCAGCGTGTCAGCTCGGCGACATTCACGACGTACCAGATCGCCCGAAAACGAGGATTGCCAAGAACCTCAAGCATCGGGGATGTGGGGCGGACGCCAGTGCGTGCCATGCAAAACACTCCGCGCGGGCGGTGTGCTCCGCGTGCGCCGGCCGGATTGTACACCGCCCATACCGGCAGCGCGTTTATCGTCACGCACAGTCGCGGGTCAAATTAGGGGAGCGCATCATGCGCAGCAGCCAGTCAATGCCGTCAACGAGGCAAGGATTCGGGGAGTGCTAAACTGGCCGACCATAACGGCGATACCGTTTCCGCCCGTGCCACCAGGGCGGACCAGATCAACCGACGCGCCATCTGCAGGTTGCGGCGCGGCGCACGGCCGCAGGTACCGGATCGGATGGCGCGAGAAGATCAAAGGCTGCATCGGCGACGGCAGCGATCCCAGGACAGCGCGCTGAGTGACCACGGGCAGCAGGAGTTATCAGGATGGCGGGCGAACGTTTGACGAATAACACGGAGCAAGCCGGCGCCCCGGCTCAAAGCACCCGGTCCGGGTACCTTCCCCGTGCCCAGGACACCCCCGCGACCTTCGTTTCGGGATTCAACAACTTCCTGTCGGCGGGACGGTTGTCGCTGGCAATCCGGTTGGGGCTGCGACACGGCGTTGACCGGGAATACCGGCGGCGGTACCTGGGTATCCTGGCGGCGGACGCGATGATTGCGCCGATGCGTTGTTGGCAAAGCATTTTGTACGGCGGTCGCATCAGCAGGACGGAGATACATCCGCGGCCGCTCTTCCTGCTGGGGTTCTGGCGGTCGGGGACGACGCTGCTGCACAACCTGCTGTCAATGGACCCGCAATGGGGGTTCGTGAGCACATATCAGGCCGCGATGCCCGATGCGTTCCTTGCCGGTCAGAAGCGGGTGCGCCGTATGATCGAGAGGACACTGCCGGCCAATCGCGGGGTGGACAACATACCGGTTGACCTGGCGATGCCCCAGGAAGAAGAGATCGCGCTGGACTGCATGTGCGGTTTCAGCCCGTATGTCTACCTGCATTTCCCGCGCACGGGCGAGGACACGTTGGACTACCTGTTCGCGGAGGATCGGTTGGACAACGCCCGGCGCGAGGGTTGGCGGCGAGAGTTCACGCGAATGCTACGGACGGCCAGCTACCACATGGAAGGCAAGCCTCTGCTGCTGAAGTCGCCGTCGAACACCAGCCGCATTTCGGCGCTGTTGCGGATTTTTCCCGACGCGCGTTTCGTCTACATTCAGCGGGACCCGTACGACACGCTGCGCTCATACGCCTACCTGCTGCGGATGATGAACGATTGGCACGCGCTGCAACGGGTTGACTTCGACGAGCTGCTGGCGAAACAAGCGGATGTGTACCGTCAAATGGCCGAAGCGTACCTGGAGCAGAAACGGTTGCTACCGGACGGCCGGCTGGTGGAGGTGCTTTACGAAGATCTGGAACAGGACAAGATTGGTCAGATAAAGCGCATCTACACGTCGCTGGGACTGGGGGGGTTCGCCGAGTTCCAACCGCGGCTGGCGGAATACGTGGACTCGATTGCGGGCTTCCAAAAGAACCCGTCGCACGTGAGCAACACGATAATCGACCTGGTGAACGAGGCCGTGCCGTTCCTGGTTTCCGAGTATGGATACGAGTTCAGGACCGCGTCCCGCGTCAGCCGCTGAGCCTGCCGTGATAACATTCGAATAGAGGTGGGCAGACAGTCCGGCTGCGGTTAACCGACCCTGCGGACTGCCACGATACGCCGTCCGTGTCGCGCTGTGACCCGCCGACAGCCGGGCAATGCTGACCGGCGCGACCAACCAATCGTTACCAGGAGGAGCCGGAAATGGACCACGCGGTCAAGGACTTTTGGGAAGGCACTCGGGCCATTTTGAACGAAACCCCGGTGGGCGCGGAGCTTGCACCATGCGAAGAGCTCAGCGGCCGGGAATATGAGACCTGGAACGTGACGCTGCGGAGCTACGGCGGGCAGCGGCTGCGAGGATTCTACACCGTGCCCCGGCACGATCCGCCAGTCGGAAAGTTCCCGGCGATGTTGGCCGTTCCCGGGTACGGCGGCGCCAAGGAGATCCCTTACCACGTGGTCATGCACGGCTTCGCGGTGCTGACGCTGTTCCCGCGGGCGCAGGGTGAAAGCATACCCGAATGGGATTTGCCGCACGGAACAAAGTTGACCTACAACGTCACCGACCGGGAGAGTTACTACTACCGGGCCGCGTACATGGACTGCGTGCGGGGCGTGGATTTCCTCTGCGAGCGCGCGGAAGTGGACGACAATCGCATTGGGATGTGGAGCCGGAGCCAGGGCGGTGGGTTCACGCTGACCACGACGGCGCTGGACCATAGGCTGGCGGCGGCGGTGGCGGAAGAGCCTTTCATGTGCAACTACCCGGTGGCTATCGACATCGAGACCCGCCCATACCACGAACTGTCCAACTACGTACAGGACCATCCGGAACAGCGGCAGGAGATGTTGGACACGCTGCAGTACTTCGACGCGCTGACGCTGGCGGACGCGATCGAATGCCCGACCCTGGTGAACATCGGGATGGCAGACACGACCTGCCCATACGAGACCATCATGCCGGTGTTTGACCGGATACGGGCGCACAAATCGCTGCTGGTCTATCCGGATTTGACGCACAGCCCGTGTACGGACTTCAACGTGCACGCGATGAACTGGCTCAAGAGGTACCTGGGCGCCTGACTCCTCAGCGCCCACACACGACATAACTGAACGCCGAGATGGGAAGTGGGAGGCAGATAACATGCCCGCGAGAACCGGGGCCGCATACCTGGCCGGATTGAAAGAGCAGCAGCGGGAGATATGGCTGGACGGCCGTCGCGTCGACGACGTGACGGAGTTTCCGGGCTTGGCCAACGGGGCGCGATCAATCGCGCAGCTTTACGACATGCAGCACGATGCGGCTGCGAGCTGCGCGATGACCTACGCCTCGCCGGCGACCGGCGACCCGGTGGGACTGTCGTTCATCATCCCGCGGACGAAGGATGACCTGGCACGGCGCAGGGAAATGATGTCGCGGTGGGCCCATGCGAGCTACGGAATGATGGGACGGACGCCGGACTTCCTGAACGTAACGATCATGTCGATGGCGGCGGCCGGAGACTTCTTCGGTGACAACCGACCCGAATTCAAGCAGAACGTCACCGACTACTACGAGCACGCCCGGGACAACGACCTCTGCATGACCCACACGCTGGTAAACCTCCAGCGCAACCGGGCCCCGTCGGCGACCTCGATGAACTACAGCACCGATGTCGCGCTACACGTGGTCAAGGAAACGGACGCCGGGTTGGTGGTACGGGGACCGCGTGTCTTGGCGACGCTGGGTCCGCTTTCGGACGAAATTATGGTCTACCCGACGCGCTCGTCGTTGCTGGCCAGAGACGAAGACGCGCACAAGTACGCGTTCGCGTTCGCCGTGCCGTGCGGCATCGACGGGTTGAAATTCATCTGCCGGGAAAGCTTCGACCTTGGAAAGTCCCACTTTGACCACCCACTGGGGTCGCGGTTCGAGGAGATGGACGCAATCGTCTATTTCGACGACGTGCTGGTGCCGTGGGAACGGGTCTTCATGTACGGAGACCGGCACAAATGCAACAACATGTCGGCGGAAACGGGGCAGTACGTGCATACGGGTCACCAGGTGGTGACCAAGAACGTAGCCAAGTGTGAATTCATCACCGGGATTGCCAGCCTCATGGTAAACACCCTGGGCAACGGCGACGTCCCGCAGGTACAAGGTCTGCTGGCGGAGTTGGTGGAAAACCTGGAGATCACCAAGGCGCTGCTGACCCAGTCGGAAGTGAACGCGAAGCTCGACAATTGGGGAGTGATGCTGCCGGACCGGGTGCCGCTGAACGTGGCACGAAACCTGTTCATCAAGATGTATCCACGGATGGCGGAGATCATCCAGTTGCTGGGATCGAGCAGCCTGATGGCGTTGCCGTCCGAGCAAGACTTCGGTGGACCGATGGGCGAGGTTCTGGATACATACCTCGACACGGATACTGCCACGGCGCGGGAGAGGGTTCGATTGTTCCGGCTGGCCTGGGACGCAGCGTGCAGCTCATTCGCCGGTCGGCAGGTACTGTATGAGCGTTACTTCCAGGGCGACTGGATGCGGAACGCGGCGTTGTTGCTGGGCATCTACGACCGGGAGCCAATGATGGAGCAGGTGCGAGAATTCCTGGAGCGTGACTGACGACCCCAAACCGGAACGATGCGGGCCCCGCGGTCGAAGCACCGGCGGGGCTTTTTCTACCCGCGGATAGGGGAAGACGTTGAGACGATACGGCCTGGCATCCCTGATGATCGATATTCATCGTCGTTCATTTCTTTGCGAAATCAGGGGCGGCTAACTAGCCGCCCCTGGTAGTATCCCGCCTAACGGGAAACGGAGTGATTCGAGATCTACTGTTGGAGTCCGTCAGTGACCGGTCCCTTGAAGGCGTCGTCGCCTCCGAACACCGTGCCTACCGTCCCAGCCTCTAACTTCGCCAACCCCAGGTCGTAAACCTGCTGCGGGAACGGAATGTATCCCACCGATGCTGCCAGCTCCTGGCCGTTCGCGCTCAGGTAATATTTCACGAACTCCGAAATATGCTCTTGCTCGGCCGCGTCCGAGCGCACGTAGATGAACAGCGGCCGGCTCAACGGCGCATATGAACCGTTGTTGATCGCGTCGTCCGTCGGGGCAACACAACCGTTGCCGCCGTCGACCGGCACCACCTTCACCTTGTCCTTGTTCTCCACATAGTACGCATACCCGAAGTAACCGATGCTGTACTTGTCCCCCGAGACGCCCTGCACCAGCACGTTGTCGTCCTCCGACGCCACGAAGTCACCCCTTGACACGCCGCCATCACCGTTGACCGCCTCGGTGAAATAGTCGAACGTGCCCGAGTCCACGCCAGGCGCGTACAGCTTGATCTCTTCCGCCGGCCAGTCCGGGTTCACCTGGTTCCACTGGCTCACCACGCCCTCAGATTCCGGGCTCCAGATGGTGTTCAGTTGCTCAACCGTCAAACAGTCCACGAAATCATTTGCCGGGTTCACCACCACAGACACGCCATCGATGGCCACCGGCAGCTCGATGTACTCGATGCCCGCGGCGGAACACAGGTCAACTTCCTTCTGCTTGATCGGCCGGGATGCGTCGGAGATCACGGTCTCGTCATCGCAAAACTTCTTGAAGCCGCCTCCGGTTCCCGAGATGCCCACGACCACCCGGACGTTGTCATCGGTCAGGCCGCCGAATGCCTCAGCCACCGCCTCGGTGATAGGGAACACCGTGGAAGAACCGTCAATCGAAATGTCGCCCGAGAGATTGCCGTAGTCCACGATGTGGGTCATTTTGTCTTCCGTCATGGCCCCGCCGCCAAGGCCATCAGCGATGGGTCCCTTGAAGGCGTCGTCGCCTCCGAACACCGTGCCTACCGTCCCAGCCTCTAACTTCGCCAACCCCAGGTCGTAAACCTGCTGCGGGAACGGAATGTATCCCACCGATGCCGCCAGCTCCTGGCCGTTCGCGCTCAGGTAATATTTCACGAACTCCGAAATATGCTCTTGCTCGGCCGCGTCCGAGCGCACGTAGATGAACAGCGGCCGGCTCAACGGCGCATATGAACCGTTGTTGATCGCGTCGTCCGTCGGGGCAACACAACCGTTGCCGCCGTCGACCGGCACCACCTTCACCTTGTCCTTGTTCTCCACATAGTACGCATACCCGAAGTAACCGATGCTGTACTTGTCCCCCGAGACGCCCTGCACCAGCACGTTGTCGTCCTCCGACGCCACGAAGTCACCCCTTGACACGCCGCCATCACCGTTGACCGCCTCGGTGAAATAGTCGAACGTGCCCGAGTCCACGCCAGGCGCGTACAGCTTGATCTCTTCCGCCGGCCAGTCCGGGTTCACCTGGTTCCACTGGCTCACCACGCCCTCAGATTCCGGGCTCCAGATGGTGTTCAGTTGCTCAACCGTCAAACAGTCCACGAAATCATTTGCCGGGTTCACCACCACAGACACGCCATCGATGGCCACCGGCAGCTCGATGTACTCGATGCCCGCGGCGGAACACAGGTCAACTTCCTTCTGCTTGATCGGCCGGGACGCGTCGGAGATCACGATCTCGTCATCGCAAAACTTCTTGAAGCCGCCTCCGGTTCCCGAGATGCCCACGACCACCCGGACGTTGTCATCGGTCAGGCCGCCGAATGCCTCAGCCACCGCCTCGGTGATGGGGAACACCGTGGAAGAACCGTCAATCGAAATGTCGCCCGAGAGCGTGGCATACGTGGCGGGGTCGGCTACCTTTCCCGGCTGGTCGCCGGGTGCGCCGGTCGAAGCCGAAGCAGAGCCGTTTGCGGACTGACCAGGGGGAGATTCGTCGGCAGCGCTGCAGGCAGCGGCCATGAGGACGGCGGCGCAACCCATCACCGCGATGACGAGCAGCAACCGAAATGGTAGTTTCCTCAGAGTAGCCATCGTGGCGGAACTCATTGATCCTCCTGAAAATCGAAGTCGAGGCGGATTTCCTATTGGTCAAGGCAATTTGGCCTCGCGAATTGCGGTTAAGCGGGGCCGATGGTCACGTTGCTAAATATGCATCCCTCCAGGTGTTCTATTCATTGATCCCGCGTACCAACCGGGTTGTCGGTTTGGTCGGGAAAGCAAAAAACGGCGAAATCAAATGACTTCGCCGAAAACAATTGGGAGCAAATTCCGCCGCACCCGCGAGGGCAGCGGGTGCAGGTGGCACGTCGCCCTCAAAGCTGGGTGGCAATAGCCAGGGAACCCGGCCTCCGTCGGGGCAAAAAATAACGGGGGACGAATCCCCCGTGGTGCGAAATGATGGCGTTTCGGTCGAGTCAGCAGCGACAGGCGGTACGATCACCGACGCCGCTCCCGCCATTACAATTGCGGCGGGCCACGGTTCTCCTTTTGGAAACTTAAACACGGGAGATTCCGAAAATGACGATTTTCTACTGAGATCGCTCAACACGGACATCTCTCAGCGGCCGTCCGACACGATAGCTTCCATTTCGTCAGGGTCTTTGGGTATGGCTTCCGAGAGCACCCGGAAACCGTCTTCCGTCACGAGAACGTCATCCTCAATTCGGATGCCAATGCCGCGGTAGATGTCAGGAGCCTGCTTCGCCTGCGGGCCAAAATAGAGCCCGGGCTCAACGGTCAGTACCATGCCTGGACGCAGGCGTATTTGACCGCGATCATCCCGGTACGGGCCGGAATCGTGTACGTCAAGGCCCAGCCAGTGGGACGTCCCGTGCATATAATAATCCCGGTAGGATTGCCGCTCCATGATGCCATCGACGCTACCGGACATAACGCCCAGATCGACGAGGCCTTGCACGAGGGTACGGGTCGCGGTGCGATGCACGTCGTCAAAGCCGGCGCCGGGCTTTACGTCCGCAATGGCTTTGCGCTGCGCCTCCAGGGTGAGCTCGTAGACGGCGCGCTGGGGCGCGGTGAACTTGCCCGAAACGGGCCAAGTCCTTGTCACGTCGGCAGTGTAGAAACCGTACTCAGCGCCGGCGTCAATCAGCAACAGGTCGTCCGGCCCCAGGGCATCACGGTTGCGGACGTAGTGGAGGACGCACGCGTTGGCTCCGCCGGCAACTATCGACGGATAGCCGTTGCGAGGGGAACCCAGCTGGCGGAACGGCCGCTCGAGGGCAGCCTGGACCTCGTATTCGTGAACGCCGGGGGCCGCGGTTCTCATGGCGGCGTCGAACCCGTGGGCGGTGATGTCGATCGCGCGTTGCAGGAGAGCGATTTCGTCGTTGGTCTTGATCTGCCTCATGGCGTCGACCTGAGTGGTGGGATCCTCGATGCGGCGAATCGGTTTTGCGCCCCGCTGCGCCATTCCGCGGCGCCGCTGCACCAGGGCCGAGATGATGCCGTCCACGCGGTCGTCGCTACCCAAGGCGTAGTAGATAGTGTCGTATTCGGCAAGCAGCTTGGGGAGCTGACTATCCAGCTGGTCGATTGAATACGCGGCGTTGGCTTCAAGAGCACCTACCGCGCCACCCACACCGGCACGGTAACCCACCCAGATCTCGAAGGTAGGATCGTAGGGACGTACAAAAAGGGTGTACGGGGTGTGGGAGCCGGGGCGCAGTACGGCGACGGCGTCGGGTTCATCAAACCCGGTCAAGTACCAGAAGGAAGACGGTTGCCGGTATTGGTGGTCAACGTCGTTGTTCCTGGCGGCGTCGTGGCCGGCGGTGAGAATAATCGCACCGGCTGAAAGGGATTGCATCAGCCGACGACGACGGCTGTTGAACTCATGGGGTTGAGTTGCGAGAACGTCTGCACTCATTGAGAAAGAAGCTCCATGCCTCAGGGCGTGATCGGTCTCAATCCCGTTTTAGCCGTCCAAAATTGTAGCAGTGGGCCACAGCGATCGCAACACCGGACGCCGCGTGCGTCGTAATCCGGCAACGTCATTACGAATTCGGTGCACCGACAGGTGGGCGGGATTAAGAACCCAGGCGACGGGCGCGAGCACCATAGGCACGAGCACGCCCACGCCCGCTGAGTAGAGATACTTCGGAAAGACGGAACCCTGGCGGTGAGCCAGGGTTCTTTTTTGTTTCCGCATGGGCGGGCCAAGCCATCAACTCCCGCCGAGGCTAGAAGGGGAGCAATCTCCGCCTGCTGCTCCGCTGGAGCGCTTCAAGGTGGCCGACATGACGGTCTTCGGTGCAACCGTCTATGGATTGTTCCACCTGCAAAGTGATGTGGGCGATCCCGAACTGGTCGCTGGCTCGGACAGTCAACCGCGTAAGACGACTACCGCGGGCGCGCCCCACGGATGCGGGGCTTGTCAGACTTCGACCCTTGATCTGGCCCAGAGATGCCCGACGTGGTGGTTTTCGGCACAATCGGCGGCCGAGCGCTCCACCTGAATCGTCACGTGGCGTAATCCGAACCGATCGTATGAGACCTCTCTGATTTTACTAATGACCGGGTAAGGGTCGCCAGCGTGTTCGGGGTCAATAAGGACGTGAAGAGTCAGCGCGTCGTAACCCTTGGTGATGGTCCACGCATGCACGTCGTGAACCAGCACGACACCTTCCTCATCCTCAATGGCGCTGCACAGTTCGTACATGTCGAGATGGGCGGGAGCGCTCTCGAGCAACACTCGTAAGACTTTGATGGCCAGTCGGATCGCGGTTGCCAGGATGAGCGTAGCGATGACCACGCCGAGGATCGGGTCAATCAGGTCCCAATCATAGCGCAATACCAAAACGCCGGATGCAACGACTGCAATCGAACCCATCAGGTCGGCCACGATGTGCCAAAAAGCCCCTTCAACGTTGATGCTGTGTCGAGAAGAACGGTAGAGGATCCACGCGGCCACCGAGTTGATAACGAGCCCGATACTGGAAACAATCAGCATCGTGGCGCCTTCAATGTCGTGGTGATGCCCCTCGGCGTGCTCGACCACGGTCGTGTACGCCTCGTAAAAGATCCAGCTGGACAGCACGAAAAGGGCCAGGGCATTGAACAACACTGCCAAAACCTCGGCGCGGTACAGCCCGAAAGTGCGGGTGACCGTAGGCCGGACGTTCGGTAATCCAGATGGCGACGAGCGCCAGCCCTATGGCCACGGCGTCGGTCACCATGTGGGCAGCGTGGGCGAGGAGACCCAGACTTCCGGAAAACAGGCCACCGAATACCTCGACGGTAATGTGGCAAACTACCAACGCCAGAACAATCAGCAGGGCGCGTTTGCTGGCGCCTCGATATTCGTCAGTGTGATCGTGGGCGCGGCCGGTAGCGCCATCCTGAGTGTGAGAGTGTATCCCCGCGTCCATGTTGGTATCACCGCGAATATCATGTATTGGCAGCGGAGTATATGGTTGACATGAGTCTTCGGTCAAGAGTCTGATGCGCTTGCCTCAGAAGACTTGGGACGCAGCCAGGACATTAGGAAGCCCCGACGCGGAGAAAGGACAGCTACCAACAGGAGCAATCCAACGGATGCCACCACTATGGTGGGCCCCGTTGGGAGGTCAAAGTAGTAGGAACAGTACAGACCGATTACGACTGCGAGCAGGGCGCATACAACGCTGGCTGCCATGATGGACGACAGGCGTTGCGCGAGCAGGGTACCCGTGACCGACGGCACGACCAGAAGGGACATGACCATGACGTTTCCGACCGTTTTGATGGCAGCCACCGTGGTCAGCGCCACGAGGAGCGGCAACATATATTCCAGGAATCGCACGGGTACACCGGCGGCTTCCGCCACGGTCGCGTCGTAGGTGGTGAACACCAACTCTTTATAGAATGCCCATACCACCACCAGGACACCGACCGCCAGAATCCCTACGCTCAGAACGTCGAGCCACGAAGCCCCCAGGACGTTGCCGAACAGGATTCCCAACAGGTCCCCAGCGTAACTAGCCAGGGAGTTGATGATGATTACCCCGACGGCAAAACCGCCGGCGAACACCACACCGATGATCGCGTCGATCCGGATGCCAGATCGGCGCGACAGCGCGGAGATCACCAGCGAGGCGGGCACCGCCCAACAGAGCGCCCCGAGAAACACGTTGGCGCCGAAAAGGAAGGCGGCAGCCATGCCGGTCAGCGCCGAGTGGGCGATGGCATCGCCCAGAAAAGCCATGCCGCGGAGAACGACGAAAGTGCCCACGATGCCACAGGCCGTGGCCGCCAGGGCGGACACCACCAGGGCGCGCTGCATAAATCCGAACTGCATTGGCTCGATGATCAGGTCGAGCACGGAGACCTCCGGTTGGCCAGCCGAACCGGCCGCGTCAGGCGACCCGCAGGACACTGGTCCTGAGCCGTCGCATTGGTCGCCTGGAATGTTTCAGTTATAGCTTGCCGGCGGCGCGCAACTGGCTCCGGACTTTGGAAGCGCCGCCGAACCGGAGCCGCAGGAGGCCTTTGACGTCCTCCCAGGCGGTGCGGAGGATGCGAACGCGGGTATCGGGATCGTCGGTCCAGCGAACCGGTATCTCTCTAATCGGGAAACCGCATTTCTGGGCGAGGATCAGCAATTCAGAATCGAAAAACCAACCATTGTCCAACACCAGGGGTGTCAGATCATCGCCGACTTTTCGGCTGATCGCTTTGAACCCGCACTGCGCATCACGAAACGGGGTGAAAAACATCGACCGAAACAGCAGGCTGTAGCCGCGTGAGGCAATTTCCCGCTTCAGGGTTCGCCCGATCACGCGTGACTGGGGCAAAAGCCGGGACCCGATTGCCAGGTGACAGCCACCGGCGGCGACCGCAGAGACCAATTCGGGCAGGTGTGCCAAGTCTGTCGAGAGATCAACATCCATGTACACCATGACGTCCGCGACGCTCTCGGTCCACGCCCGCCGCAATGCCCGGCCGCGACCACGCTGGTCAAGGCTGATGTATCGCACCTCCGCGAAACGGTCGGCAAGCCGGGCAGCCTCCTCGAGTGTACCGTCGGTTGAGCCGTTATCGGCGACGACTATGTTCCATGAGTATTCGCCCATGTTGCATGACATAAACTCGTGCAGGCGGCACACGCTCTCGGGCAACGCGCGTTCTTCGTTGAGGCAGGGGATGATAACGTCGAGGCTGACCAGCATAATTGAGACATTATAGCAATAACGCGGCGAACCGGTCCGTTCAGCGTGTCGTTCATTAGTCGTGGGTGCGCACAGGTTCACCGGCGCCCGGATTCTACGGCGCTCAAATCGCGAGGGGACTGGCAGTATGCGAGCAACCAATTCGGCGCGGCGTTTGCCGGCTGCAACGCCGGTCAGGCCAGCAACGAACAAATTGATGATGCGCACCGAGCGTGACCGATCAGGTGAAATTGACAAATATCGAAGCCTAATGCTATATTTCCGCCGATATACAGACGGCGTTATCGTGTTCGCGACTAACGATGTCTAACGCGGCACGACGAGTTTGTGGCCCAGATTTCGGTGACAGCCAATAGCGCCTCCCGCAGGTTCGTGGGTAGGTGCTTTTTTGACGATGCCCCGAGAGGCGCGAGAGCCCTTTGGGACAGCACCGGCCGTAGAACCGCGTATAACAGCCGTTTCGGAGGAACCTCTAGATGCAAATGAACGACTTCGTCGTCAGGTTCGCCGGTGAAGGTGGGCAGGGCGTCGTCACTTCGGCCGAAGGACTGGCCCAGGCGTCCACGCAGGTCGGGTATCACGCGCTGACCTACGCGACCTTTCCCTCCCAAATCCTCGGTGGTCCCACTTGGACCCAGGCCAGGATTTGTACCGAAACCCCCTTCAGTTCCGGAGACCAGGTAGACGTACTGGTCGCGTTTAACGAGGAAGCCTACGAGACCCACGCCGAAGAGGTACGGGAAGGCGGCGTGATCATTTACAACGCCGACGACTTCACCATGACCGACCCGCGCTCGTTTGGCCTGGCGGTTGATACCCTGGCGCGCTCGACGGGCAACAACCGCGCCGCCAACATGGTGGTTATCGGTGCGCTGGCTCAGCTGGTGCACATGCCCCAGGAATACCTCGACGACTTCGTCGAGGCGCGGTTCCGAAGGGGACGGGATAACGACGACGAAATCATCTCCTCGAACATCGAGGCGATGCGGCTGGGTCGTCAGAACGCGGCAGAAAGCGGCTTTGTGCTGGGTGACCTGGCGCCGCCAAACCCGCCGGACTACCAGCAACTCATGCTCAAGGGCAACGAAGCGATCGCTTTGGGCGCGACGCACGCGGGCGTCCAATTCTACGCCGGATACCCCATCTCGCCGGCCACTACCATCCTGCTCTGGATGGAGCGCAACCTGGTTGGGGACGGCAAGTTCGCCTATCAGGTCTCCTCGGAGATCGAGGCAATCACCGCAATCCTGGGCGCAGGGTACGCGGGCAAGAAGGCCATGACGGCGACGGCAGGTCCGGGAATATCGCTGATGAGCGAGGGATTGGGCCTAGCCTGGATGGCAGAAATTCCGCTGGTCGTGGTTGATGTCCAGCGTGGCGGCCCGGCGACGGGACTGCCCACAAAGACCGAGCAGTCGGACTTGATGGGATGCCTGTTCCCAGCCCACGGCGACGTGCGGATGCCCATCATCGCTCCCGGCTCGGTGGAGGAATGCTTCTTCGGGGCAGTGCACGCGATCAACTGGGCCGAACGATACCAGGGTCCCGTGATCCTCATGAGCGAAATGTCCATGGCCGAGCGGGTGCAGAACATCCCGCTGCCAGACCTCAGCAAGGTCCCAGTGGAAGACCGTCTGACCTACGAAGGCGGGAACGGTTACCACCGCTATTCGGGGCACGAGTTGTCCCCCATGCCGCTGCCCGGAGGGCCCGGGGCATACATCGCCAACGGCAGCGAGCACGACGAGATGGGCGATACCACGCACCTACCCAGCCGCCACATTCAGATGACCGAGCGCCGCTTCCGCAAGTTGAAGCTCCTGGAAGAAGACAACTACGAAAGCGACAACACGGGAGCCAAAATCGCGCTCATGCCTTGGGGAGGGTCCAAGGGCCCGGTACTCGAGGCGTACAACGCGTTGCGGGAAGAAGGAGTGGACATCGCCTGGTATTACACGATGTTCCTGCACCCGATCCCACCGAAACTACGTGACGAACTGCGCGCCAAGGAATTGGTGATCGTTCCTGAGCTCAATTACCAGGGGCAGTGGGCCAACATACTGCGGTTCCATCAGGTCACGTCGACGCCGATCACGCAGTACACCGGTCTGCCGTTCAAGGTGAGTGACCTGGTGACCAGGGTGAAAGAGATCATGGCAGCACAAATGGAGGAAGCACGGGCATGAGCAAGAAGAACCCGGAATACGACTTCAAATGGTGCCCCGGGTGCGGGGACTTCGGCGTGCGCCGCGCGCTGGAATTTGCCATGATCAACCGGTTGGAAGAAACCGGCCTGCCCATTGAAAACAACGTCGTGGTCGCTGGCATCGGGTGCAGCGGGAACCTCGTCCACCTGCTAGAAGGTGAGCAGCCTTATGGCATCCACGGGATCCATGGGCGAACACTACCCGTTGCGATGGGCGTCAAGATGGCCCGCCCCGAGCTCAACGTGGTCATTGTGGCGGGAGACGGCGACTTCCTGAGCATCGGCGGCGAACACATCGCCCCGCAAGCCGCTCGGAACGTGAACGTGACTGCGGTGATCATGGACAATGGCGTGTACGGTCTCACCAAGGGCCAGAGCTCACCCACCACCGAGATGGGCACCATCACCAGCAGCACGCCTTTCGGCAAAATCGAAGAGGATCTGGACCCGCTGGAACTGTACCTGACGCTGGGCGTGTCGTTCATTGCCTCGGGTTTCTCCGGACAACCGCGCGTGCTGGCCCAACTGATCAACGAGGGCATGAACCACGACGGTATGGCGATGATCCACGTGCAATCGCCCTGCGTTACCTACAACGATACGTTCCAGTTGATCAAGGGGAACGCCCGTGAGGGGATCGCGCCGGCGATGTGGGACATTCCCGACGAACATGATCCCAGCAGCAAGCAGGCAGCCTACGAGTTGGTGCAACAGGGCGGCCTGCCCGTAGGCGTCATTTTCAAGGACGAGTCGCGGCTATCGCTTGAGGGGAACATGGACACCATACGGGCCAAAGCGCGCGAGCGTTCCGTGGAGCAGTTGATGGCAGCCTACACGTTCTAGGCGTTCCGTCCACACAAACAACCAAATCGACCGGCGCCGTTTGACGCCGGTCGATTTGGTTTAACGGTTGCTTTCGCCGGCTCGGTTACCGGGATGGACATTCGCGGAGCCGCATCATATCAATAAGATGGCACCGGTCAATAGGATGGCGCCGGCGCCGCTGCCCCCGGCATGAGGTCGGGGTTTTCAGACTGCATGGACTGGTATTTGGAGGGGCACTTGACCAGGATGTTGTCGGTGGCAAAAACCTGTTCGTGGCCATCGTAATGGCCTTCCAGGATGATCTCCGAGTGAGGGTTGAAGAAGAGGTCGGGCAGGACACCGACGTAGCTGGCCTCCACCTGGGGACTGCCGGGAGCGATCCCCGGAACGTCTGCCTGCTTGTCGCCCAATCTGAAATGCGAAAGTGTGGACCCGTCCTCCCTTCGGAAAGTATCCGGGGCCAAGCCACCAGCAACTCGAAGAGTCTGGCCGTCATGGAGCGAGCGGTCGTCCATGAATTCGGTGACGGTGACGAAATACAGGGTGTTCCCGGGGAAGGCGGCGTAAACCATGTAGGCCACCGCGAGGCCAATCACACCCGCAAGGATCAGGAGACGCGTACGGTGGCTACGCCAGGCGGAACGCTCGGTTGCCGCCTCCACGGCGAGCCCCGTGTCGGGGACTGCTCCAGTGTATGGATCGGTTTGCATGAAGACTCATCGCGCAACGGTTTGAGATGTCCGTCCCATTATACCGGCTCGATGCGCTCAGTCTCCTCTCGATCCGGTCCCTCGTCAGATTCGACGGTGGCCTGGAGTTCCCGCAGGTCCCTTTGGACCGACTGGCGGCGCCAGGACATGTATGCGGCGTAGATGAAAAACACCGCCCACACAACGGCAAAGGCGGCGAACAGGAAAGGCAGGTTGTTGGGGGGCACAGTCATGCTAGTCGTAGGTTCCTTCTAGTCGTAGGTCCCTTGCCGGCGGATGTCGGAAACGGCGTCCTCGGTGCCCCGCAGCGCTACCCGTTCCAGCAGCAGGTACGCGAACAGCGCCAGCATCGCGACCAATGAAAAGATCAGGATACGCGCCATTATTGGCTCGAGAGCGTCATCCGCGGCCTCGGGTCCGATGACCTGCACCGGGTGGATCGATCGCCACCACTGGACGGAATAGTACACGATGGGCACGTCCACAAACCCGATAATGCCGACCACGGCCGACCAGGCCCGGGCCTGTTGTGGGGTGGGTGCGTAGTGGCGGATCATCAGGTAGGCGACGTATATCAGCCACAGGATCAGCGTCGTGGTTAGCCTCGGCTCCCAAGTCCACCAGACGCCCCATACGGGACGGGCCCAAATGACCCCGGTGACCAGGGCGAGGGTGACGAATACGACCCCGACCTCAGCGGCCGCATGGGCCACGCGGTCCCATATTTCCCCTCGTCTGACCAGATACCCGATGCCGGCCACGGCGCAAACCAGGAACCCCAGGAAGGAAAGGATTGAAATGGGTACGTGGACGTAGAAGATGCGCTGGATATGGCCCAGCACCAGATCGGTGGGCGCCATGACGAATATCAGGTACCCGTCAATGATAGTCAGCGCGGCCGTCAACAGGAGCAGCCACGAACGGAAATCGCGAACGGCGACGCCAAGGGGAGATCTCATTGGCCCGGGGCCTGCTATCGCCGCCAAATTACCTTATCCCTCGAAAACAAAACCAAATATCCACGGGCATATTACCAAAAAGAGCGCGTCGAACACCACCAACAGCGGCAGCCATCGAGACCAGATCGGCAGCATGGGCCCGCCCTCCAGGGCCAGGGCCGTGGCCTCCACGGCGGCGATCATTACCGGAACGATAACCGGGAAGAAGAGCACGGGCAGCAGGATTTCCCGAGAGCGCGTCTGGGCAGCGATGGCCGCAAAGAACGTTCCGACGGTGGCGAATCCGATGGTCGCCAACAGGATGATCAGCCCCAACGCCGGGGACAACGCGGGCAGGTCCAACATGACGGCAAACACTGGGAGCAGTACCGCCTCGATTAGCAGCATGAAGGCCAGAGTGCCCAGCATCTTGCCCAGAAAAACGGCGTCGCGGCTCACCGGGGCGGCCAGCAACCCGTCGAGAGCTCCCTGTTCCAACTCGCGAGCGAATGCCCGGTTCATCGCGAGCACCCCGACGAAAGCGTAAGCCACCCAGAGCAAGCCCGGCGCCACCGGCGCGAGGCTGCCGGGGGTTCGGTTGAGGCCGAAGTTGAACACCACAACCACGATCAGGCCGAAGACCAACGCGGAGATGATCGTGTCGCGGGAGCGAATCTCGAGACGGACGTCTTTCCACGCTATTGCCAGGGTCGCGCTCAATAGGCGCATGGGCGACGATCCAATTGGAGTGCCTCAGCGGGCAGACCGCTCGGCGTCGCTTTCGGCGCGAGCGTCGGCGACATCGTGGTCGGCGTGCATTGGCTCGGTCAACCGCCCGCGCTCCAGCGTGAGGACGCGGTCGGCCCAGGCCTGCCCGATTTCGGAGCTGTGGGTGGTCAATAGCGCCGTTTTACCCGACGCGGACCATGCGCTCAACAACGCACCCAGGGATGCGACCGAACCGGCATCGAGACCCGATTCGGGTTCATCCAGCAGCAGGACGGCGGGTTCATGCAGGATGGCGCGGGCCACCGACAGGCGTTTCTGCATGCCGTGGGAAAGGGTGCGGACGCGCCGGTCCGCCCGGTCGGCCAGATCCAATTGCCCGAGGACGCTGTCGATTCGGCGTTGGGGACTGGCAACGCCGTAAAGCTTGGCGTAGAAGGCCAGGTTTTCACGGCAGGTCAGGTCGTTGTACAGCAAGGTCTGGTGACCGACGAAACCGACCAGGGTACGGGCCCGGCCGCCCGAGCGTCGCATCGGCTGTCCGGCGATGCGCACGTTGCCTTCGTCGGGGCGAGACAGGCCGGCCAGGATCCTCAGCAGCGTCGTTTTGCCGGCGCCATTCGTTCCGAAGAGGACCGCGGTCTGGCCCCAGGGGACAAGAACGTCAAGGCGGCGCAGTACGCTCCGATCACCGTAATCCTTGCGGAGACCAACGGCCGCGATGGCGGGCGAACCGGGCAATGCTTGGTTCATTCAATCGGTTCAGCCGAACGGTTCAGCGATGATGTTCAAATCGCTCCCGGAGGACCTTCTTGTCGAATTTTCCGACGCTCGTCTTGGGAATCTCGTCGATGAAAACCACGTCGTCCGGGAGCCACCATCTGGCGAAATCCGGGCGTATGAAGTCCAGGATGATGTCTTTGCTCAGCGACGCTGAGGGATCGGAGCGTGTCACCACACATGCCAGCGGCCGCTCCTGCCACTGTGGGTCGGGTATGGCGATGACGGCCGCTTCCAGCACGTCGGGGTGAGCCATGATCGCGGACTCGAGGTCCACGGAAGATATCCACTCACCACCGCTTTTCACCATATCCTTCACCCGGTCAACGATCTGAATATAGCCGGCGGCGTCGATGGTGGCGATGTCGCCGCTATGGTACCACCCATCGACAAAGGTCTCCGCACTCCGTTCGTCATCAACGTACTCGTCCGCCACCCACGGGCCGCGGAACCAGAGCTCCCCGCGCTGTTCACCGTCCCACGACAGGTCATCGCCGTTTTCGTCGACCAGCTTCATCTCAACCCCGGGAGCGACGACGCCCTGGCTGGCGTTCAGTTCCAGGCGCTCCTGCTCCGCTAGGTCGTCCATCCAGCTCCGTCGCCGGTTGGCGGAGATCAGCGGGGCAGCCTCCGTCATACCGTAGGCGTGGAGAATATCGACACCCAATCGCTCCCGGTACGCCTGGAGCACGGACAACGGCACGGCTGAACCGCCGCTGATAACCTGGCGCAACGAGGACAGATCGTACTCGGTTCCTGAGCGCTGCAGGTAGTCAAGCACCCCAATCCAGATGGTCGGTACGCCGGCGCTGATCGTCACCCGTTCCCGTTCGACCATCTCGCAGATGATTCGAGGGTCGGGGCGCACGCCCGGGAAGATCTGCGACGCGCCAAACATGGTGCCCGCGTAAGGGAAGCCCCAGCAGTTGGCATGGAACATCGGGACGATGGCCATGATGCGGTCCCTCTCGGACACGCCGATCATGTCGGGGGTAGCCGAGGTCAGGGTATGCAGGTACACGGCCCGGTGGGAGTAGGCCACACCCTTGGGCAGGCCGGTGGTGGCAGAGGTGTAGCAGAGGCCCATGATCGAGTATTCGTCCACATCGGCCGGACGGTACTCCGACGAGGCTGCGGACAGTAGGGTCTCGTAGCAGGCGGCGTCGGGCAGCGTCGTGGACATCTCGTCCGGTTCGCCCAGGATGACGAAGTGCCGGACCGATGTCAGACGGTCGGCGATAGCCTCCACCACCGGGGCGAGATCCGGATCTATCAGCAGCACCTGATCGCCAGCATGGTTGATGATGTACACCATGTCGTCGGGAGCCAACCGGATGTTGATGGTGTGGATGACCGCCCCGATGGTGGCCGGAGCGAAATATGCCTCAAGGTGCCGATAGGTGTTCCAGGCGAACGTCCCGACCCGGTCGCCGGGTCCGACCCCCAATTCCCGCAACGCGTTCCCGAGGCGCGAGGTACGTTCGAACATTTCGGCGTAGGTATAACGATGCGTGCCCTCACCCACCCGCGTCACAATTTCCTTGTTCGGGAAGTGGATTGCCGCACGCTCCAGAATACGGCTGGCCAGCAATTCATAGCGCATCGTCATGACGGATCTCCTGCGGCCGCAACCGCCACTTTCATGATATCGAAGATGGAATGCCTGATATTGGGTCACACGGACGCCGGCTCGCTCTCTCCCGGCAGGATCGCGGTGCGCCGCGCTCGGTCGAGCCATCACGGATGCTTGATGCTCACACCGCCGTCAATGGCCCAGGTTTGGCCGGTTACATAAGTTGCCGCGGGCGACGCGAGATAGACTGCAAGGTATCCGACCTCAATGAGGCGGCCGACCCGGGCGAGAGGAATGGTCTCGCCGGCGGAGGAGTCACGGGCTGAAAACGCCTCGGCGGTCATCTGCTCCGGGTCGGGAAACGTTCCCGGCGCGATGGCATTGCATCGAATACCGAAGGGCGCCCACTCCTGGGCCACGCACTCGGTGAACCGCATGAGGCCGGCCTTGGAGGCGTCGTACGCCGCGGACATTGGGCGTCCCCGGAAAGAGGCCCACCCGCTGATGTTGATGACGTTCCCCTGGCCGCGCTCCAGCATGTGCGGCGCGACGGCGCGACACCCCTGAAACGCTTCGGTCAGATTGATGTCGATGATGCTGTGCCACTCGGTTTCGGTCATGCCGGGGATGTCGCTCCCCGGGAGTTGCGCAACGGGCTTGCGGATGGCGTCTCCCACGCAGTTGACCAGTGTGTCGATGTGACCGAACTCAGCGATGGTC
This sequence comes from Geodia barretti, assembly GCA_030341885.1. Classification (NCBI taxonomy): domain Eukaryota; kingdom Metazoa; phylum Porifera; class Demospongiae; order Tetractinellida; family Geodiidae; genus Geodia; species Geodia barretti. Next base: position 45,940 of record CASHTH010003003.1, read on the forward strand.
CGGTCCACGATCGCATCGGTGTCGGCAGCGGTGGTGGCGTCACCGGTGAGGGGCAGACAGGCCCGGCCCATGGCGCGAACCTCTTCGGCAACCTTGTTGACGCCGGTTGAGGTGAGTCCAGTCACCGCCACGTCGGCGCCAGCCTGAGCGAACGCGAGGGCGATACCCTTTCCAATGCCACGACCGGCGCCGACCAGTAGCACTTTCTGGCCGCTGACATCGAAGATATCCAAACTCATCTGTCCACTCCTGGCGGTGTCGAACACATCGTAATAGTTATGGCGGTGATAATGGAGTTCATGGTGCCACACAGATCACGACAGGGCAACCGTGGCCCAACCGTCATTGACCCGGCGGCTGGGATTGTACGACTGCCGGAAATACCGCACCCGGTTCTCCGTATGCCTTTCGGAAGCCGGGTTCGAACCGGCCAAAGTAAAAGAGAGTGCGGAACCGTTCCGGCCGGGGCATTTGGCGTGGCGTATCGGAACGACGATGGGGTAAAATCGTAAGCGTTTTCTACCTGGTTTTCCGTTTTCTACCTGGTCTTCGAGGTGCGACACATGCCCAGGGACAGCAATCGGGTCGTGTACCCGCCGGAAGGGTGGTCGAATTGGCTGGCCGCGGAGTACGTGGGTCCCGACCAATTTGGCAACGGCGAAGTGTACGACGCCCAACTTGACGGAGCTCCGCTGATTCGCCTGATTTACGACCAGCGCGACGAGGAAATTACGGTTCGATGCTTGCTGTGCGAGCCACAATCGCAGGCGGCAGGCCGTTTCACGGCGCACCCCATGATCGGCATCGTCAGCATCAACGCGACCACCCTGCTGGTTCCGATGAACACGCCGCGCATCACGAGGCACCTGGAGGACCGGCACGAAATAAAGCTTGGCGATACGGACGCTATGGATCTCTTCAATTGCCTGCTGGACAGTTGCGGTCTGTGACGGGCGGTTTGGTCAACAAGGTTTCGATAATCGGGAGGTAACCCCTTGCAGTATGACTACATAATTGTCGGCGGAGGATCGGCCGGGTGCACGTTGGCGTCCCGCCTGACGGAAGACGCGGACGTGTCGGTCCTGCTCCTGGAAGCGGGCCCCGACTACCCCGATTTCGAACAACTGCCGATCGACCTGAAAAACGGCAACAACGTGTGGCGTTCCGCGTACGGTCCGCACAGTTGGGATTACCTCGCCACCGGAACCCCACAACAGGAAGAACCCATCATAATCCCGCGCGGCAAGGCCATGGGCGGCTCTTCCAGCATCAACGGCCAGGTGCTGTTCCGAGGTGTGCCCGAGGACTACGACAACTGGGCGATCTGGGGCAATGACGAATGGTCGTTCACCAAGGTGATGCCCTATTTCCGCCGGCTGGAAAACGACCTGGACTTCGGCGGGGACGACTTCCACGGCAACTCGGGGCCGATCCCCGTGCGCCGGTACAAGCGTCACGAATGGCTGCCGGTCGCGGAAGCGTTTTACGACTCCTGTAGGGAACTGGGGTTTCCGGAAGACCCTGACCAGAACCATCCCGATTCCAATGGCGTGGCGGCCCGCCCGCTGAATAATATCGACGGGGTACGGATGAGCACCTCGTTGACCTATCTGTCCCTGGCGCGCCATCGAATGAACCTTACGATTCGGGGCAGCGTGGTCACGAGGCGGATTCTCTTCGAGAACAAGACAGCCGTTGGCGTCGAGGCGGAGAGCGGCGGAGAAATTTTTGAGGTCTATGGCGACCGAATTATCCTGAGCGCCGGGGCAATCGGGTCTCCGCAGATCCTCCTCCTGTCCGGAGTGGGGCCGGCCGACCACCTCCGCGAAATGGGCATACCGTTGGTACACGAACTCACGGGAGTTGGAGAGAACCTACGGGACCACCCGGCAGTGTTCAGCCTCTTTCGCGGGATCGGCGACCCGCCAGACCTGGACGCGCCCAGCATTCAGGTCGCTCTGCGATATAGCCCCGAAGGCACCGGAACCCGCGGGGACATTCAGCTTTCGCCGATCCTGATGACCAGCGAGCATCGCCCGGCCAGCGTGAACATTGAGACTGACGATTTCCACTTCGGATTCAGCGCGGCGCTGCAGAATGCGTCCACGGCCGGACGTCTGCGCCTGGCATCCACCGACCCCCACGTGCAACCGGACCTGTTCTACGACTACCTGTCCGACCCAATCGACCGCCAACGCCTGCGCGCCGCAGTCCGGTTGGGCCTGCAGATTGCCGAGCAGCCTACCTTCCAAGCGTTCGTCTCGGAGCGCTTGTCACCCACGGACGAAGACCTGGCCTCAAACGCGGCGCTGGACCAATGGATGTTGCGCAATGCCTACACCCAGCACCATTCCTCGGGCACCTGCAAAATGGGTCCGGGCTCGGATCTGGACGCGGTGGTTGACCAATATTGCCGGGTGTACGGTATGGAGAACCTGCGGGTGGTCGACGCGTCGGTCATGCCAGATGTGATTCGCGCCAACACCAACGCGACGACGATAATGATCGCGGAGCGGGCGGCAGACTTCATCCGGGAAGGCAAGTAGCCTGGCGGGAAGGCAAGTAGCCTTGGCCCCTGGCCCGGCTACAGCCTGAACCGCGATTTTCAAGACAGCAACCCAAACAACAGAGGAAGGCACCAAGCGATGACTACTTCCGCAACTCGATTGAACGCGACTCCATGGGTGAGATGCAGGTCCCGGCCGACGCTCTGTACGGCGCATCCACCATGAGGGCGGTCTTGAACTTCCCGATCAGCGACCTGCGGTTTCCCCGGCAGTTCATACGGGCGTTGGGGCTCATCAAACTGGCCGCGGCGCAGACCAACATGGACCTGGGCGTCCTCGACAGTGCCATTGGGAATGCCATAGTAGAGGCCGCCCAGGAAGTCGCCGACGGGAAGCACGACGATCATTTCGTGCTGGACATCTTCCAGACTGGATCCGGAACCTCGACCAACACCAATGCCAACGAGGTGATCGCCAACCGGGCCTCGCAGATTTTGGGCGGTGACCTGGGGTCGCGATTGGTCCACCCCAACGATAACGTCAACCTCGGACAATCCTCCAACGACGTGATCCCGACGGCGATCCATCTGGCGGCGCTGCTGGGGTTGAAAGAGGATTTGGTACCGGCATTGGAAATCGCTACAGTCGGCGCTGCAAGCGAAAGCCGACGAGTTCTGGCCGATAGTCAAGACGGGGCGAACGCATCTGCAGGACGCGACGCCGGTTCGCCTGGGCCAGGAGTTCAGCGGCTACGCCGGACAGGCGGGATACAGCGTGGCGCGAGTGCGGCGCGCCCAGGACGCGCTGGCGGAGGTGGCCCTCGGTGGCACGGCGGTCGGCACCGGCGTGAACACGCATCCGGAGTTCTCGCAACGGACCTGCGCGCGGTTAGCGGAGAAGACCGGGGTTTCCATCCGCGAAACGGATAACCACTTCCAGGCGCAGTCGGCTCTGGACGGCGTCGTCGAGGCGAGCGGGCAGTTGAAAACCGTAGCCATCAGCCTCCACAAGATCGCCAACGACATCCGGTTCCTCGGGTGCGGGCCGCGCGCCGGATTGGGCGAGATCAACGTGCCGGAAGTGCAGCCGGGCAGCAGCATCATGCCCGGCAAGGTGAACCCGGTGATCTCGGAGTCGGTGATCCAGGTTGCGGCGCACGTCGTGGGCAACGACGCGGCGGTGGCGCTGGCCGGAGCCGGCGGGTATTTCGAGCTGAACACCATGATGCCTTTGGCTGCGTACAACCTGCTGCAATCGGTGTCGCTGTTGGCCGCTTCGGCGAGCAATTTCGCGGACCAGTGCGTGGTTGGAATCACCGCGACGGCTACCGGGCCGGCGATGGTCGAAAAAGGACTCATGCTCGGAACGGCGTTGGCGCCTTCGATCGGCTACGACGCTGCCGCCGGTATCGCCAAGAAAGCCGCCGAAACGGGACAAACAATCCGGGAAATAGCCAGGAGCGACACCTCGCTCAGCGAAACCGAACTGGACGCCCTGCTGAACCCAGAGGAGATGACCAAGCCGACCCTGGAAGTGCGGGGCGGCGGCGGGTGAAACGGCGAGTTGGCATCTGATCGGGACCCGGCCGGGTGCCCTGCCGGGACATTCCCGCGGGGCCCGGTAGTTCGGGTTTGGATCCCAATACTTCGCGCATGGCGCAGCGGGAAGGGATGCCGGCCAATTCGCAATGCTCTGTTGAGCAATTGGCGGCGACGTGCCATTTGACAAATCTGTTCCAAACCGTATACATTGCTAGCACTCTCAATATATGCGCAGAATACTATCTCACTGAATTTTTGAAGTTACGCCTGCTCCCTCAGTTCTAACTGGCCCATTGGTGCGGCTTGCCGGGATCGGTAGGCCGTGTCTTCGCGTCTGCTCGTGAACCACAGCGGAGCAGGCAGTGTTCGGTTAACCACCCCCCGCGCCCCCGTCAGGAGGACCGTTCTATGGTCTTGACCCGTAAACGCTCAGGCAGGAACGACCGCGGTCTGTCCGCTCGCGATGTGAAAACCTACTCGGATTCGAGCATCGCGAACGTGCTGGACGTGCCCAACCTCATTCGAAGCCAGATCGAATCATTCGACTGGTTCAAGACAAACGGACTGGCAGAGACTTTCCGAGACTGTTCTCCCATCGTCGCCGGTATAACCCGCCGTTTCGCCAATGGCGAGGCATCGCGCCGCGCCGAGCGTTTCGAACTGTATTTCCTGGACCATTGGTTCGACGACCCGCAGTTCAGTCCTGAAGAATGCCGTGAGCGCGAGATCACCTTTTCCCAGCCGCTGTACGTAAAAGCCCAGTTGCGGGATCAGGAAACGGGCGAGATCACCGAATCTGACATTTTCTTCGGCGATGTACCGATGATGACCGAAACGGGCACGTTCATCATCAATGGGGCCGAGCGGGTCCTGGTCAGCCAACTACAACGCGCGCCAGGCGTGTACTTCGAACGGGAGCCTTCGCAGGATCCGGCGTGTCCCGAGTGTGGAAAACTGGAAAACTGGTACTACAAGGCGCGAATATCCGCCAGCCGCGGCGCCCGCATCGAGCTGTCAACCTGGACCCACTATTACGCGCGCCGCCGGAACCTGCCGGAAACCATCACGGTTAGCGTGGACCGGCGCCGGCGCATGGGCGTGTCAACTTTCCTCTATGCCCTTGGCATTGTCAGCGCCGAGGAAATGAAGGCGCTCTTCCAGGAAGTCGACAATCATGACTGCCGTCGCTTCGTCGCCGGAGCCGAACCGGCGGAAGACCGGGATTACAACCCGCGGGACGAGGAACTCAGGTCACTGTGGGACCGGATACACCCCGACCGCGATTTCGACAGCAAACAGTCGTATCGCATCGGCCTGGCACAGCGGAATCTGTACAAGTGGCTGAGGCCTGGAGAACCGGCCGTGCAGGTGGATGCTGCGTGCACCTTCGTGCTGAACCACTTTTACGACGGCCGACGTTTCGACCTGGGAGAAGTCGGGCGCGTCAAGGTTGACCAACGCCTGGGCCGAGCCAGCTCGCAGATCCTTTCCGAGCATCACAAAAAGATACTAGACCTCGTCCGTAACCAAGCCGAAACGGACGACGGTGTGAGCCCGGCAGAAATCTTCGCCGCGTCGGGCCGGGAGCACCGGATCCTTTCGGACCGGGACGTGGATGCTCTGATCAATTACGGCTACCTAGCGCGACGTGCGGACCGACGGATCGTACCCGTTGACCCGTTTGAGGGCCAATCAGACGACGAACAGGCGGTCAGTGTAGAAACCTACGACGCCGCCAACGCCGGGACGCTCCTTTCTCACATTGGTATACGCGAGGACGGTTCCCGCACGGTTCGCGTCCAACAGCAGGTTACCGAAACACTGGGTGATCCCGTGGCCATCGCCACGCAGCCGATCTTCGGCGGTTCGACTTCCGACGACGCCATCACCAAAGGCGAAGTATCCATCCTGAAGAACCGCTTCCTCGCGAGCGACAGCATCGTTGAAGCGGGCCAGTTGATCTACGCCGAGCGCGCCAGCCAGGGACCGCTCCAGTCCTGGCGGCTAACGCCCGTCCGGGCGCGAGCTTCGCGAATAGTTGGCGTGGTCACCGAGGTGAACTGCGGTCCCAACGACAACATGCATCGGGTCAAGTTCAACCTGCCGGGCATCGAATTGGATGAGCGGCGAGTGCTCGATCTGATGGACATCATTGACACGCTGGAGGCGTTGATCACGCAGCACGTCTCCAACGTCGAACCCCGGGACAACATCGACCACCTGGGCAACCGCAGGGTGCGCGTGGCCGGCGAGCTCATGCGCGACCAGGTACGAATCGGCCTGCTGCGCATGCACCGGATGTTCCAGGACCGGGTGGGCCGTCTTGAGAAACCCGAGGACGCCGTGCCGGCGAAATTGGTAAACGTCCGACCGGTGACGGGGGCGATCAGGGAGTTCTTTGGCGGCGACAAGCTGTCCCAGTTCATGGATCAGACCAACCCGTTGGCGGAGTTGACCCACAAGCGCCGCCTCTCGGCCCTGGGTCGCGGCGGCCTCACCCGCGAGCGCGCGGGGTTCGACGTGAGAGACGTGCACGCGTCGCACTACGGACGGATCTGTCCCATCGAGACCCCGGAAGGAGCCAACATCGGGTTGTTGAGCAGCCTGGCTGCCTATGCCCGCATCGACCGGCTGGGATTTATCGAAACCCCGTACTGGCCCGTCATCAAGCAACTGTGGCTGGGCGACTGCCGCACTCCGGGATTGCCGGGTCATTTCGATCTGATCGGCCACACGGTTGCCTCGGACGTGAAAACCCGCAAAGGCGAGGTAATCATCAAGAGTGGGGACACGATCACCGAGGAGCACTGGCGTCGACTGCGTCGGTTGTCCGGTGACCTCTCCATTGACGTCGTACCCTTCGTGGACACCCGCCCGGAGAGTGTTCAATACCTGACCGCCGATCTTGAAGAACAATTCCGGATCGCGCAGGCCAACTCCGGATTTGACGATTTCTACCAATTCACCGACGAGTTGGTAGAAGTGCGAGAGGGAGACAACTATCGTCTGGCTCCGCCGGCCACGGTGGAATACGCCGATGTGTCGCCGCTCCAAATCATGAGCGTGTCGGCCGCGTTGATCCCATTCCTCGAGCACGACGACGCCAACCGCGCCCTGATGGGTTGCAACATGCAGAGGCAAGCAGTGCCGCTGCTCCAGCCTCAGGCGCCCATCGTCGGCACGGGCATCGAGAGCCGCGTGGCCAGGGATAGCGGCCAGGTGTTGCTTTCGCGCGTCCAGGGCTCGGTGGTGTCCGTAAATGGACGCGAAATCCTGGTGGTGGACGATGCGGGCCAAGAGCACGCGCACCGTCTGATCAAGTTCGCGAGGACCAACCAGGGCACCTGTCTGAACCAGCGTCCCGTCGTTCAGAAGGGAGACCGCGTCAACGCGGGAGAAACGCTGGCCGATAGCTCATCTACCGACGGCGGCGAGCTGGCGTTGGGTCAGAACGTGCTGGTGGCGTTCATGTCGTGGGAGGGATACAACTACGAGGACGCCATCATCATCAGCGAACGGCTGGTGAAAGACGACCAGTTCACTTCAGTGCACATCGAAAAGTACGAAGTCGAAAGCAGGTCCACCAAACTGGGCGACGAGGAAATCACCCGAGACATTCCCAACGTGGGTGAGGGCAACCTGAGGGACCTCGACGAACGCGGGATCATCCGGATCGGCGCGGACGTCGGCCCGGGCGACATCCTGGTGGGCAAGGTCACGCCGAAAGGCGAAACCGAAATGACGGCCGAGGAACGACTGCTGCGCGCCATCTTCGGCGAAAAGTCCAAGGATGTCAGGGACACCTCTCTGCGCGTACCGCACGGTCAACGCGGCAAGGTTATCGGCGTCAAGGCGCTGAGCCGCGAAAAGCGGGGCGCCGAGCAACCTGGGGACCAGCTGCCGCCGGACGTGAACGAGGCCATACGGGTCTGGGTTGCGCAAACGCGCAAGATCTCCGTTGGTGACAAGATGGCCGGACGACACGGTAACAAGGGAGTGGTGTCGCGCATCCTTCCGGAAGAGGACATGCCGTTCCTCTCCGACGGGACACCCGTAGACATCATCCTCAACCCCATCGGCGTGCCCTCACGCATGAACCTCGGCCAGGTGTTGGAAAGCCACCTCGGTTGGGCGGCGCGCAGCCTGAACTTCCAGGCCTTGACGCCCGTGTTCGAAGGGGCCGACGACAACAATATCGAGGACTCCCTGGCGCGCTGGTGGTTCGCCGAGCAATCCAAAGCCACAAACAACAGTGCCGACCCGGAAGGCGAAATCGACCTGAAAAAGGTCTACGCCTGGTTGCGTGAGCAAGGCTTTGATCCTGCGGAGATCTACGATGAGACCCAGCGTGGCAAGGCGCGCCACGCGTGCTTGTACCTCTGGCTGAGGGACGTGGCCGGCCGGAACCCGGACGGGCTGAGCTTGGCTGATCTTCATCAGATGGCGCTGGAAGTACACCGCGACAAGCTCATTTCGCCGCCCACCTTCGCAAAATTCCAACTCTTCGACGGGAGGTCCGGCGAAGCTTTCGACCAGCCGGTCGCCGTCGGAAGCATTTACATGCTCAAATTGATCCACCTGGTGGAAGACAAGATCCACGCCAGGTCCACCGGTCCCTACTCAATGATCACGCAGCAGCCGTTGGGCGGCAAGGCCCAGTTCGGCGGCCAGCGGTTCGGCGAGATGGAGGTTTGGGCCCTGGAAGCCTATTCGGCCGCGCACAACCTCCAGGAGGTGCTGACAATCAAATCCGACGACGTGACCGGTCGGGTAAATACTTACGAATCCATCGTCAAGGGCAATCCCATAACCCAGCCCGGCATCCCCGAATCCTTCAACGTCTTGCTCAAGGAGCTCCAAAGCCTGGGGCTGAACGTGAGACTGGAGGACGAAGAGGAGCAGGAAGACGGCAGTTTGGGTCTGCCTGGCGAAGACGACTATCTCTTCACCGCGGAGGTCAATTAGATTATGGTCAGGATGCTGGACAACCGCGAAGCCACTTCATCCGATTTCAACGCCATTCGCATTTCCATAGCTTCACCGGAACAGATCACTGGGTGGTCTTCAGGCGAGGTTCAAAAGGGCGAAACCATCAACTACCGAACGCAACGGCCCGAAAAAGACGGGTTGTTCTGTGAGCGCATTTTCGGCCCCACCAAGGACTGGGAATGCCAGTGCGGCAAGTACAAGCGCCAGAAGTACAAGGGCGTGGTGTGCGACCGCTGTGGCGTTGAGGTAACTCGGGCGAATGTTCGCCGCCAGAGGCTGGGGCACATTGCCCTGGCAGCCCCGGTGGCCAACATCTGGTTTGTCAAAAACACGCCCAGCGTGATGAGCCTGGCCCTTGACCTGAAACTATCCGACCTCACCCGCGTGCTCTATTACTCGGCCTACGTGATCAACCAGGTCGACATCGACCTGATGCGCGAGCAACTGGAGCGACACAGCACGGAAGTTGACGAATTGCGGGAAGGGCCCCTGTCTGTTGCTTACGGCGCTTGGCAGCGCATCGCCGACCGCGTGGGGGATTGGGCACTGGAAGGTAGCCTGCACGAATCCGTGTCGATTATCACCGGCCCGTCGCAAAACCTGCCGCCGGCGGTCCACGCCGCCAAGTCTGCCCTGGATCGGCTGGACGGCGCCCAGGACCCCCAGGATAGTGATTTCGCTGCCGATCTGGAATACCTGATCGCATTGGCGGCCGAAGGCACCAAGGCCGAGCGCGCCACCTACGAGGTCGGACGCCTGCTGCTGGCGGAAGGGGTCATCGACTCCCCCGACAAGCTTGCCATGGCGGCGATCGAGGGCGACCAGGTTGCAGTGGCGATCTCGGGCCTTCACCACGGCAGCGTGCCCATTACCGAAGCGCTGGAACGGCAATCCTCGTGCGCCCAGGCCGTGGTCGACGCCTTCAATGCTTGGCGCGATGATCAGACCGAAGAAATGCGGGACAATCTGGTCGACGCGATAGAGCGCCTGCGGGATGACATCACGATTGTTTACGACGAGGCACTGGCGCCCGCGGTCCGTGGAGTGGCCGGCGCGGTGACAGGCGTCGGCTCCGCGTCGTTCGGAGCGACCGCACAGCAACCCCTGTCGGACGATCTGGCCGAGATCGAACACGCCCTCACTACGGTCGAGCAGGCCGTTCGGAGCTGGAACTACCGCCGGTCGGATGACAATCCCGAGGGGCGCGGCTGGAATCTGCCGGCGTTCAACGCGCTGCTGGACCGATTGCAGCCCGACAGCAGCGACATGAAAGTGATCGGAGAGCTGGAAAACCGCATCGAGTTCATCCAGGTCGATATAACGCCCGAAAATCAGCAAAAGGAAATCTCGCTGTGGCGGCGGCAACTGCCCGTGCTCCGTGATCTGATCGGAGTGGTCGACGATTACCTTTTGCGGGCCGTGTCCGAACGGCGCAAGGAAGCAGTGGACCTGATCCAGGCCATGCGTTGGCTGCGTTGGGATCCTTCCCAACGTCCGCGCACCATGGATGTTGACTGGCTATGGGACGACCTGAAGCTGCCAGCCGCAGCGCGGAACGAAACCGAGCTCCCCGACGAGTTCTACATCGCCCGAAGCGGCTCGCCGGGTCTGCACCTGACCACCCTGTCCACCAGCCGCTATGACCGGTTGAAGCCCTTCTGGGGCGAGGCTTTCGACGCCGAGATGGGCGCGGAGCCGATGTTGGAATCTTTGAAACTGCTGGACACGGACCTGGACCAGGAACGGTATTACACCGAACTGGAAATGCGGGCGACTTCTTCGCAGATCCGCACCAAGGCCGGCAAGCGCATGCGCCTGCTGGAAACCTTCCGCCGCAGCGAAAACCGGATGCAGGACATGGTTATGACCGTCCTGCCAGTGCTCCCGCCCGAACTGCGACCGATGGTTCAGCTCGATGGCGGCCGGTTCGCCACCAGCGACCTCAATGACCTGTACCGGCGGGTGCTCTCACGCAACCACCGGCTCAAGCGCTTTGCCAGCATGCGCGCCCCAGGCCTGATGATCCGGAACGAAAAGCGGATGCTCCAGGAAGCGGTTGACTCGCTGATCGACAACGGTCGGCAAGGCAAGGCGGTCAAGGGCAAGCGCGACCATGCGCTGAAGTCCCTTAGCGATCTGCTCAAGGGCAAGCAGGGCCGGTTCCGGCAGAACCTGCTGGGCAAGCGGGTGGACTACTCGGGTCGTTCCGTGATCGTCGTAGGCCCCGAGTTGAAAATGGACGAGTGCGGCCTGCCCAAGCGGATGGCCCTGGAGTTGTTCAAGCCTTTCGTGATGCACCGGTTGGTGTTGAACTCCCTGGCTCCCAACATCAAGGCAGCCAAGCGAATGGTCGAGCGTTCCTCGCCCGAGGTTTGGCACATCCTCGAAGACGTCATCAAGGACCGCCCGGTAATGTTGAACCGGGCGCCCACCCTGCACCGGCTGGGCATCCAGGCTTTCAAGCCGGTACTGATCGAAGGCAGCGCCATCCAATTGCACCCGCTGGTGTGTTCAGCGTTCAACGCCGACTTCGACGGCGACCAGATGGCGGTACACGTGCCCTTGTCGGCCATGGCAGTGTACGAAACCGGGACGGTCATGCTCAGCATCAACAACATGCTGTCCCCGGCCTCCGGAGACCCGTTGGTCGCTCCCACGCTCGACATGGTGATGGGCTGCTATTACCTCACGGAATTGATCTCGGATGGCAAGGGCGCCGGCGGAGTGTTCTACGATATCGACGAAGTCCGCATCGCGTACTCCGATGAGCAAGTCGACCTTCGCGCCCCAATCACGGTGCTGAAGGTACCCGGGACGGATGGGAAGATCGAAACCACCATGGGCCGGCTGATCTTCAACGAGATCATTCCCAATGCCCTGGGATACAAGAACCAATTGATGGACCGGGGCGCCATCAAGGACCTCACGTCGGAACTCTACCGCAATCTGTCCAACGAAGAGACGGCGCGAGCCCTGGACAGCATCAAGGAAATGGGCTTTAACTACGCCACCAAGTCCGGCATCACCATCGCTATCAACGACATCCAGGTGTCGGAGCGCAAGCAGGGCATCCTCGAATCGGCGGGCCAAAAAGTGGCCGAGCACGAGGACAACTTCATGATGGGAATGATGACGGAGGAGGAGAAGTACGAGCGGATTATCGATACTTGGACCCGGGCGTCCGACGACATGCAGCAGGTGGTCGAGTCCGAGATGGCCAACTACGGCGGTGTTGCCGTGATGGCCAAATCGGGAGCCAAAGGCAACATTTCGCAGATCAAACAGATGGCCGGAATGCGCGGCCTGATGAGCGACCCGGAAGGGCGGATCATCGAACGGCCGGTCAAGTCCAGCTTCCGCGAAGGATTGACCGCCCTGGAGTACTTCATCTCCACCCACGGGGCCCGCAAGGGTCTAACCGACACCGCCCTGCGGACCGCGGACAGCGGCTACCTGACCCGGCGGTTGGTGGACGTTTCCCAGGAAGTAATCGTCCAGGAGTCGGACTGCGAGTTCGCGGAACCGTTCTACGTGGAGCCGCGACCCGACGACCCGACGCTGTCTAACCTTCCGGAGCGCATACTCGGTCGTATGGCCGGGGACGTGATCGCGGACCCGACCAGCGGCGAGATTATCGTCGACCGCAATGAGATGATCGACGAGGGGTTGGCTGCCGCCATCCGTGATGCCGGTATCGACCGGATACCCGTGCGGTCGCCGTTGACCTGCCAAACCCGCCGGGGCATCTGCCAGATGTGTTACGGCCGGCTGCCGGCTACCGGCAAGATCGTCGAGATCGGACAGGCTGTGGGTGTTATCGCAGCCCAAAGCATCGGCGAGCCCGGTACCCAGTTGACCATGCGCACGTTCCACACGGGTGGCATCGCCGGCTCCGACATCACCACGGGCCTGCCCCGGGTGCAGGAGCTGTTCGAGGTACGGCCTCCGAAGGGCGCGGGCGTTCTGACGCATATTGATGGCGCCATTGCCGTAGAGGAAGATCCCAACGGTTCGAGGCGAATCCGGGTCACCTACGACGAAGAGGAACGCCATGACTACACGCTGCCTCCCGGAGCCATCCGGCTGGTGGAGAAGGGCGAACCGGTCGAAGAAGGCAAACTGCTGGCTGTGATGTTGAACACCGGGCCCGCCCTGGCCTCTGGCGAGACCGAGTCCACCACCGCGTTGGCAAACGCCGACATCGTGAACGAAATTCGCTCCGACTTCCAGGGCGAGGCTGAAGTGACCGCCAACGGCGTCACGGTCGTGTGGCGCGAGGAAGAATCCCGCGTGTACGATGTCAGCTCACAAATGATCCTGAAAGTCGCTGACAATCAGCAGGTGATGGCCGGCGACGCGCTGGTGGACGGACCGCTGGATCTCCGTGAATTGCTGGACGTCCGCGGCCTGGAAGGGCTGCAGCATTACCTGGTTGACGAGGTTCAAGAGGTCTACCGGTCCCAGGGAGTGAGCATCCACGACAAGCACATCGAGGTCATCCTCCGGCAAATGCTGAGGCGGGTGCAGGTCGAGACCGCCGGTGACACCGAGTTCATCCCCGGGGACGTTGTGGACAAGTTCCGGTTCCAGGACCAGAACGCCCAGGTGCTGGCCGAGGGTGGCGAGCCGTCGACGGCGAAGACGTTGCTGCTCGGCGTGTCCAAAGCCGCGCTTACCACGGACAGCTTCCTCTCCAAGGCGTCCTTCCAGGAAACGACGAAGGTCCTCACCATGGCGGCGGTTGCCAGCGACCGGGACTGGTTGCGCGGTCTCAAGGAGAACGTGATCATCGGTCGCCTGATACCGGCGCGGCTGGAATCTCTGCTGCAGGCGGAGAACGACTTCGCGCTGCGCGAAGCCATGGACCAATTCAGCCATGAACTGGCCCCGGCCTGGCTCTCCGGAGACGGAGAGATACCGGACGAGTTCGCCGTAATCGACGGAGCGGAAGAGACGATCGACGAGGAATTGATCGCTGGTCAGGCTCTGCCCCAACTCGGCGGCACCGGGATCGGCGACGCCGGCTTCCAGATCCGGACCGCGGAGGAAGAGGACGAATTGGTGCGGCGCGCTCAGTCGCTGACGGACAACGATTCCGAAATCGACCGCGAAGTCGAATTGACCGCATCGAGGATCTTCTCGCCGTTCGAGGAGGAGGACAACGGGGACATCCCGCAACTGTAATCGAGGAAATTCCGGTAAGTACCAAGTAGGGGCGAATTATAATTCGCCCCTACATTCATGCCAGAGGAGGCTTGGGACACCATGGACTTGTCGGTGAATCTGGCGCCGGGCCGGCCTGAAGGACTGGCGTTAGGCAACCCAGTGATGATTGCGTCGGGCACCTTCGGATACGACGGATACGGGCGCGGGTTCGCCGCTGAAGCTCCACTCGCCTCTTTGGGGGCTGTGTTACCGAAGACTTTCACCCGGCATGCGCGAACGGGCAATCCGGAACCGCGCTGGTTTCCTCTCTCGTTCCGGGAAGCCCTGGAGGTGGGCGAAACTACCCTGCTGAACTCGGTCGGCCTGACAAATCCCGGGATAGAAACGGCGATGGCGGATTTGGCGCCCAGATGGGCGGACTCTGAAGTGAACTTCGTGATGAGCATGGCAGGCGACTCCGCCGAACAGTGGGAGGAGATGGCATCGTTCACGCGGGGAGTGATTGGGTTTTCGGCGATTGAACTGAATCTGAGTTGCCCTAATGTGGACGACGGAGCCATGTTCAGCCACCACCCGTTATTGACGGAAGCCGCTATCAGCGGAGTGCGGCGTCAGACGGATCTCCCGATCTGGGCCAAGCTATCACCCAACGTGCCGGACATCACCGAAATCGCCTGTGCCGCAGTGGAATCCGGCGCTGATGCACTGACCATCTCCAACACCGTACCGGCGATGCATGTTGACGTGGAGACCGGACGGGCCGTGTTGGGCACGGGGTACGGCGGACTATCGGGTCCCGCGCTCCGACCCATCGCCGTGGCATTGGTGCACAAGGCTGCCCAGGCCGTGGATGTCCCGATAATCGGAGTGGGCGGCATCATGACCGGCCGTCATGCGGCCGAGTTCCTGATGGCGGGAGCGACGGCGGTCCAGGTGGGCAGCGCCAACCTGGCAGACCTCAACGCTCCCTTCCGCATACTGACCGAACTTGAAGAACTGCTCACCCGTTGGGAAGTGAACACCGTAGACCAGATCATTGGAACCGCTCGGTGGGACGAACCCGGGGCGCTGCCCGGCTAGGTACCCCACTCGCATAGAGACCCTACCAGGCGGAGCGCAGCACCGCCTCCAACTCCTCGGCCCCGTTGACTGGCCTCACGTTGCGATGCAGGCCAAAATCGGTCAGGGCGTCCCCGGCGATCTCTGATATGCCCGCCTCCGGTACACCCACGTCCCGCAAACGTACGGGAAGGCCGATGGCTTCGAAAAACCCGGTCACCGCGGCCGCCGCCGAATCCGCCGCTTCCTGATCATCATCGCCGGGTTCGCGAACGCCCAATGCGTTTGCAACCCGCGCCTGCCCGTCCGTATTGAAGTCACGATTGAAACGCATCCCAGGTCCGGTGGTTATCGAATACGCCGCGCCGTGGCTGCAATCCGGGTAGCGGGTGTCCAGGCTGTGCGCCAGGGCGCTCACCACCCCCAGGGCCGATCCGCTGGCTCCCGTGTCCCAGGCGCGGTTGTACATGAACGAGGCCACGCATAGGTTGACGCGGGCAGTTCCGTCGTCGTCGGCTTCCGAACCAGCGGGAGATTCTCCACCAGCAAACCCAGCGACGACAACAGGTCAGCGGCAGCCATCGCGTTGACGCGCGGGGCCTGGAGAGCTCCCACCACTCCGCTGAACAAAGAACCTGAAGCGCTAATGCACAGATCCGCCGGAGCAGTCATCAGCGCCCCGGCATCCCAGATTACGGCCTCCGGACGGGTCTTGGGATCGAACATCTCCAGCCGGTGACCCGTGTCGGCGTCGATCACGGCGGTGCCGGCCCGGTTGGCGGCGGTCGTGGGGGTGGTCAGTACCAGGATGTTGGGAATCTTGGGCGCCATCAACCGTGGGCTCACCGGAGGCTGTCCCTCCGGGTACCTGGTGGCATGGTCTCGCGGATGTCCGTCCTCGGCCAGCATGATGATGATGGCCCGCGCAGTGACCACCGCGCTGCCGCCTCCCACGGCAATGATCAGGTCGGCGCCGGCGTCGCGGGCCATCGCGGCGCCCGCCATGACCGAAGGAACCGGCGACCCTGCCTGCACGCCGTCGAACACTCCGGCCGGCGGTTGTCCGAGAGCCTCAGTGACCCGCTCCAGCAGGTCGGTGCGCGTGGCGATCGATTGGCCACAAACCACGAACGGCCGGACCGCTCCGGTACGTTGTACGGCTCCCGAAAGGTTGGACAACGCGTCGTCCCCCGCAAAAACACGAACGGGGTAAGCGACGTGGCGGAACGAGTGCGCGGTTGTCATGAAATATCCTTTGGCGAAAATGGGACGTGTGGCGTGGACCGGAAGTGGCGAGCAGTGTACTACCTGCGTTCGAGCCTCGCCACGAAGGTCTGATAAAATCGATCCCGTAACATGCCTGATCCACGATCAACATCTTCCTCCTCCTCCGGTTCGCTGCCGGCCCGATTAACCAGATATCGGGCCCAGGCCCTGCGCCTGCAGGAATCGGCGCGCGTCGCAATGCAAAGAGGGCAGTGGAGCCAGGCGGAAGATTTGATCTGGGGGAGCCTGGTGGCGGCAACCCGCGGCGTCGCGTTGTGGTACGGCGAGGACACCGGCGACGACACCAAGCTACGCGAGTTTTTGAGGCGCGTCGGAGAAGCGGAACAAGACCGGTACATCCGAGACGCATTCGACCACCTGTCGGCCATGGCCGACACCGCGGAGCGCGTGCGCGAAAGACGAACCCGCGTCGATTATTTGATCCTGGCGATGGACGACCTTGACGAGGGAATTGACCGATTGGTAGCGCGGATACCCGGCGGCGATGAACCCCTCCCGTCCGCCGACCCCGATGACGACGTAGCGGACTTTGGTGGGTGAAACTTGGCGTCAGATGAGATTCTACAGGTGACGCGACGCACCATGACGAGTCGCGCCAGTCCAGCGGGCGCGCCCGTCGCCGGAGCGGGAACCGTCGTGATTGAGACCCACGGCTGCAAACTGAACCAGGCGGACAGCGCGATCCTCGCGCGAGAGTTCGCCAACGCCGGCTACAGGTTGGTGGACCGACGCCGCGACGCCGACATCATCGTAATAAATACCTGCACGGTGACCTCCACGGCGGACTCAAAGGCACGCCAGGCCCTGCGCGCGGCCCACCGGGCAAACCCGCAAGCGGTGGTCGTCGCGGCCGGGTGTTACCCGGAACGGGCTGCCGACGACCTGCGCCGTATCCCCGAAGTGTCGTTGGTGGTGGGCAACCGCACCAAACCGGACCTGGTGGCGATGGCTACCGCGGAGAGCGCAAAGCGACGGGGAACCCCAGCCCAGTCTCGGGCATACGGCGACGACAACGCCCAGGCGGGCATCCTGCGCCGTAGCCGGGCGATGGTCAAGATACAGGAGGGGTGCGACCAGATTTGCGCGTATTGCATCGTACCAAAGGTTCGGGGTCGGGAACGCAGCGTCCCGCCTGCCGAAATAGTCGCAGCAATCCGGTCGAATCTGGCCGCCGGTTTCAAGGAAATCACCCTGACGGGCACGCAACTGGGCACTTATGGGTTCGATCTGGACGGCGCAGACCTACCCGGCCTGCTCGACCGCATATTGGGCGAAACCGAACTTAGGCGGTTGCGGGTTTCATCGCTACAGGCCCATGAAATCAGTTCGGATTTGCTGAAGCGGTGGGACGATCCCCGTCTGTGCCCACACTTCCATGTGCCACTGCAAAGCGGCAGCGATTCCGTGCTCAAAGGAATGCGGCGCCGGTACGATACCGCCTCTTTTCGAAAAGCCGTAATGACGATCCGGGAGCGTGTGGCCGATGCGGCAATTACCACGGACCTGATCGCCGGATTCCCGGGGGAAACGGAAGAAGACCACGCGGCCGGCCTGGCGTTGGTCGGCGAGATCGAGTTCGCGGACGCGCACGTGTTCCCTTATTCGCAGCGTCCTGGAACGTCGGCTCACTATATGCAGGATCAGGTAACACCGACCGAGAAGCGCCGGCGTGCCCAAGAGCTATCTGCCATAGCCGAAGTCGGGTTCGAACGGTTCCGTGCTCAAATGAAGGGCAAAGTCCGGCCGGTATTGTGGGAAACCGCCAGGCCGCTTGGGAATGGCGCAATGCTCTGGAGCGGGCTCACCGACAACTATGTGCGCGCGTGTACAGAAAGCAACACGGAGTTGGAAAACAGCATATCCCAGGCTCGGCTCGGGGATTTGCACGGCAAAGCGCTGCGAGCCATAGTGCTGGAAGGTTGATCTGTCGCCGTGGCCCGGACGGCATTGCCCGGTTCCTGATAATCCACGACCGCCCGGAGATGCCCGAATGATACGGGCGCGCCGCGCGCAAACCCGTTCTCAGACGCGGTGGATTACTCTCCGCGTCAGCATCCACGGGGCGCAGTTTCCCCTGCCGGGAGGCAACCCGTTTCCTACCAGTCTCCGCGTGCGCAGCCTTACGGTATAATGTTCGTCGACGGGCAGGTCGCAGTCTCCAATATTCGGCGGGTGCCGCTATTTCGTGGGCCGGGCATCTCCATTATGACGCCGGCCTCCCCTATATTTATCGATGGCAGCCAGGCGTTGAGAGCACCCCCAGAGTGGCGCACGGGTCCATGTCCGTGAACCAATCTCAGCGATGAGACCGGGTTCCGCCTCAACCGCATGGCGCGCAATCAGTAGGTGAATGGATGGCAGACGAGGTAATTCTGCGGGTGCAGGATTTGCAGACCCACTTTTTCACGCGCACCGGCGTGGTGAAGGCGGTGGACGGCATCAGCTTTGAACTGAAGCGCGGTGAAACGCTGGGGATCGTAGGCGAATCGGGCTCCGGTAAAAGCATGACCGCGTGGTCGATCCTCGGAATGGTGCCGCACCCGGGCCGCATCGTGGGCGGGAGCATCAATTACCTGGGCGAAAACCTGCTGGAAAAGAGCCGGGGAGAGATGCGAGATATCCGCGGCTCGGGCATCTGCATGGTGATGCAGGATCCGCTGACGTCCCTGAATCCGGTGTTCACCGTGGGCGATCAGCTAACCGAAACGTTGCGCCTGGAGTATAACGAGCCCAGGCGTTCGCTCCGTGATCGGGCAATTCGGCTCCTGGAAAATGTTCGCATACCGGCAGCCGAGGAACGCTTGATTAACTTTCCGCACCAAATGAGCGGCGGTATGCGTCAGCGGGTAGTCGGGGCAATATCCATCGCGCGGTCCCCCAATCTGCTGATCGCCGACGAGCCGACCACCTCGTTGGATGCCACCATCCAATTGCAGTACCTCCGTCTCCTGAAGGACATCCAGGCTCAGACCGGCGCGGCAATCATATTCATCACCCACGACTTCGGCATCGTCGCGCGGATGTGCGACCGGGTCGCCGTCATGTACGCGGGGCGCATCGTGGAGCAGTCCGACGTCGAGGACATGTTCGACCATCCGGCCCATCCCTACACTGAAGCGCTGTTGGAATCCGTTCCCGACCTCGATACCGACGTTGACATGCTGCCTTCCATCGAGGGCCAGCCGCCGTCGCTGGACGCCCTTCCCGAGGGTTGCTCGTTCGCTCCACGCTGCCCCCACACCTGGGACCGCTGCAAGGATTACCCGCCGGAATTTACGGTCGCGCCCGGTCACGTGTCGCGATGTTGGAGGGCGGAATAATGGTTACGACTGCTGACATGGCGGGCTCAGCTACCGGCAGCCGCGAACATGCTCTGGTACGCCTGGAGGGCATACGTCGACATTTCCCCGTGTACCGCGGCAACGTGCTCCGGCGGCAGACTGGGACGGTCAAGGCCGTCGACGGGATCTCGATCAACATCATGCCCGGTGAGACGTACAGCCTAGTCGGAGAATCGGGCTGCGGGAAGACCACCACCAGCCGGATGCTGCTGATGGCCGATCAACCCACGGAAGGCGATATTTATTTCGATAATCGTCCCATGAAGCACTTTTCGGGAGCGGAACGGCGGAACTTCAAGGCCTCGGTGCAAGCCGTGTTTCAGGACCCCTGGAGCTCGTTAAACCCCAGGATGCGAGTCGACCAGATCATCGCCGAGCCTTTGATCACTCACCAGCGGCTGAGCCGGTCCGCGGTGCGCGCGCAGGTGCAGGAACTGCTGCAGGTGGTTGGACTGCACCCGTTCCACGCCGAGCGTTACCCTCACGAATTCAGCGGAGGACAGCGGCAGCGGATCGCGATTGCCCGAGCCCTATCGACCCGTCCCAAGCTGATCGTGCTGGACGAGCCGGTGTCCGCCCTGGACGTCTCCATACGGGCCCAGATATTGAACCTGCTGAAGGAGCTCCAGTCCACCTACGAGCTCAGCTATCTCCTGATCGCGCACAACCTGGCCACCGTGCGCTACATGAGCCACACGGTGGGCGTGATGTACCTGGGCAAGATTGTCGAGGAAGCCCCTCCAATCGAGCTGTTCACCAACGCGCAGCACCCGTACACGCGGGCGCTTATATCGGCCTCTTTGCCGGCCCACCCGAGGCGCCAGCGCGAGGAGATAGTCCTGGCCGGAGAGGTCCCATCGCCGATAAACCCACCTGCCGGATGCACCTTCCACCCTCGCTGCCCGTTCGTCATGGAACGCTGCTCGGCGGACGTGCCCGCGCTGGTGGAGTACACCCCGAGACACTTCACGGCGTGCCATCTGTACGCCGATGGGGGCAAGAATACCTGCTAACAGTTTGATCTATTCGACATCCCTGGAAGCTACCACAGCGCCGGCTCCAATTCCTACGAGAGCCGGCGCTGAATTGCTGTCATGCTCAATCGCCAATCTCGCATCTGTCCCTCGGCCTCTCCCTCTACAGTGCATCCTGCTCCCAAACGCTCCATGGGATTGCGATATGACAAGGTTTTACATATTTGAAACGCGGATACCAATGCTGGCAGGAGTATAATTATCGGGGTCTAATTCACCCAATCGGTGGATTGGTTTGCGAATATCGCAACCGAACGGGAGCAGGTAATTGATTCAGGCGAGGGAACTGGCCCATCCGATCCGGTTGGCGCGCGGGATGTTCTACGGGTGGTGGTTGGCCGTCATCGGCGCCGTGATAATGGTCATCGGGACGGTGCCGCTGTTTCAGGCGCTGTCGTTATGGTTGCCGGTGTTGTCGCAGAATTTCGGCTGGACGCCTTTACAGTTGTCGTGGGCGTTCACGCTGACCAGGGTGGAAGGCACCGTGATGGGCCCAATCGCCGGCTGGGGAGTGGACAAGCTGGGGCCGCGGAAGATGGTGGCAATAGGGTTGGTTATCTTTGGGCTGGGGTTTTTCTTGTTCAGTCGAACCGACAGCCTTTGGATGTTTTACCTGTCGTTCGTGGTGGTTAGCCTGGGAGCCGGCCTGGGATCCTGGCTGCCGGCCAACACAGCGTTGAACAACTGGTTTCAGCATCGCCGATCCACCGCAATGTCGATACCCATGCTGGGCTTTGGTTTTGGCGGCGTCGTAATAGTGCCGTTGATGGCATGGATGATGGGCTGGGACACGAAGACCGCCATGGAGATACCCGGCCGTCTGGGATGGCAGAATACGGCGCTGCTGGTGGGTGCGATCGGCCTGGTAGCGTCAGTTCCGCTGTCCATGTTCGTGCGGAACCGCCCCGAGGACTACGGCCAGCACCCGGACGGGGTTGATCCGGCGACGTTGGATGGTCGGAGCGCTCGTCGCTCCGCCGGCGGCTTGGCCCCCGACTACAGTTGGCAGGAGGCTGTCAGGACCCGGGCCTTCTGGCTCATTACTCTGGGCCACTCGAGCTCATCTATCATCATCATCAGCGTGATGTTTTATCTGGGCCTGTTGATGGTGGAGCGCGGTTTTTCCCTGGCGCAAATCGGGACGGTGATTTCGGTTCAAACTGCCGTGTCGACGGCCTTCATACTGGTGGGAGGCCTAATCGGAGACCGCGTACCCATCCGATTGGCCATCTTCGCCTTCTCCTTCCTGCAGTCTATCGCCATGGTCATTTTGCTGTTAGCCGAAACGCTGCCGATGTTTTACTTGTTCACCGTTTTGATGGGCATCGGGTTTGGAGGCAGAACGCCATTAACCACCGCCATTCGGGGGGTCTATTTCGGGCGCAGCAGCTTTGCGCGGATAACCGGAATTTCAATGATTCCGATGAACATCATGTTCGTCGTGGTCGTGCCCTATATTGCGTGGATGCAGGAGTACATCACGGGCAGCTACACCCTGCCCCTGGCATCCATCGCTGCGGTGAGCGCGGTGGGATCCGTAATGTTCCTGATGTTGGGCAATCCGCGCTTGTCTCCATCCCAACGACGCCGCGCCGACGTGCAGCGGTTGGTGACCCAGGGAGCTACCAGCGGGTCGAACGACTGACCCGGTTCGATATTACAAAGCCGTCCGCGCACCCGCGACGCGACTGATCAACCCGTCGCGCCCTCCCTTTGGGCTCTCGTCCGTTGTTGCTCTCCCACAAGTCCTCACCCGGGGCCCACTACGGCTGGTGGCTGGTAGGAATCGGCGTTGTGATTTTGACGCTCGCCGGCACGCAACTGGTCGGATCGTTCGTGTCGTTGCTCTACTCAGGGGATCACGTAGGCACGAGAGCGTGGCTGGTAAGGGAGATCGCATTCTCGGAGCGGGTAAGCCTTGCCCTACTGCCGCTGGCCGGCCTGGCAGTGGACCGGTTCGGCCCGCGCTCGATGCTGCTGGCTGGGCTGTCATTGTGCGCCGCGGCGGCGATTGCAGCTTCAATGATTCCGGTGGAAGGAGTTGCGCTGGCGCTGCTTCCGGTGTTGATTGCCGGCAGGGTGATGGGAACCAGCACGCCAGTGATGGCAGCCATCAACCATTGGTTCCACGACAGGAGAGCCCTGGCAATTGCTGTGGTCCTTTTCGCGGTGTCGGCGCTGAATCTGCTGCCATTGCCGGTGTTTTGGGGTGAGCGGGCGAACACCCTGGCCTTGGGCACGGTCATACTCGCGGTTGGCTTGCCACTGGCCGCGCAGGTCCATCTGCCAAACGATATGGCCGGAACGCACGGCAACGCGGACGAATCAGCCGTCGGCGGGGACAAGCTATGGGATGATGGTCACCCAACGGTCGAATATGGATGGGTGGAGGCGGTCAGGTCGCGCGAGTTCTGGCTGTTAACGGTAGCCGCAGCCTGCCTGGCGGCGGCCGATCAACTTACCCTAACGCTGATATTCTCGGTAGCGGATTATAGGTTTCAGCTGGAAGGCTCGTATCTGACCTTGGAAAACCAGCACCGGATCGCGTCCGTTTTGTTCATTCTCGTTGGCGGCTTGGTGGGTACCAGAGTGCGGCTCCGCACTGCCTTGTTGGCGTTCTCCTTACTCCACGTGATCGCGGTGGTCCTGATCACGTTCGCCCCGAGCGCGTGGTGGCTGTTTGCAGGGATGCTCGTCCTGGGCGCCGGCAGCGGCGGTGGCGTGGCCCTCGGCATCGCGGCGGTCGGCGAGTATTTCGGAAGACGACGCTTCGCCACGCTGCGGGCCACCCACTGGCTGATCGTTCGGATGATGGCAGCTCCCTCGGCGTTCGGCCTTCTCCTGTTCTCCGATCTGTGGGTAGATCCGACCTGGACGTTGGCGCTGGCGGTCTTTCCGGCACTGGCGGGTGTTTTAGCCTACCGAATGCTCGGCGACCCGAAACCGGCTCCATCGCAGACTCCGCAAATTGAAGGTGCGCAAGTTGGTTAGGAATCGAACCGGCTCATCACTTCCGCAGCGAACAGCTCCAGGGTCTCGGACGGCGCGGGGTCGGGAAAGACGACGAAGAAATAGCGGATGCCAAATTCGACGTACTCGTTGATACGGTCGCAGATCTGCTCGGGCGTGCCCGACAGGGTGTTGCGCAGGTTTTCGTCCCGAAAGGCGGTCGCGGTCTTGCCAGCCTGTTCGGCCAGGCGGGCGACGAGACGGTCGTGCTCATGCTGAGAAGGCGCGATCACGCAGTCAGCATTGTGAGTGAGCTCGATGCTGTCGGGATCGCGGCCGGCTGCTTCGGCAGCGCGGCCGATTATTCCGACGTACTCGCGGTGCTGGTCCACGGTGTCGTTGGACCCCACGTTGCAGATGTCGGCCGTTCGTCCGATGGTGGGCAGAACGTAGCGCGGGCCGTGCCCACCTACCAGGATAGGCGGCATGGGTCGCTGGGTCGGTTGGGGCTCGACAGACGCGCCGGATAGCTGGTAGTGGCGACCCTCGAAATCGACGGAATGCTCCGTCCACAGCCGACGGATGAGCGCAACCGATTCCTCCAGCATTTCGCAGCGTTGCCGGGTGGACGGAAAAGGCAGGCCGCTTTTCAGGGCATCGCTGCCGCTGCCGCCGGCTCCGATGCCCAGGGTGATGCGGCCGCCGCTGATGACGTCGAGGGTCGCCGTCATCTTCGCGGTGAGCACGGGATGGCGGTAAGGGTTGGCCAGAACCATGGGGACGGCGCGGATGCGGTGGGTCTGCGCCAGCAGCGCGGTGAGCGTGGTCAAGCATTCCAGGGCGTCGATGGTCAGGAGATCGAACAGGCTGGCGGAGTAGTAGCCGAGGCGGTCGGCCTCGACCCAGATGCGCCGGAGATCGTCGTAGGAGTAGCGGTACTGGTTGACCCGCACGTTGAATTTGACGGGAGATTGATTGACCATCAAGTAGTTACCATAAAAATAGGGGCGAACAACCATTCGCCCCTACGCGGGAAGCCCATGTGAGCCGGGTTACTTGGCGCCGTTGCCATTCCGGAAAGCGGGGATGACTTCCTTACCGAACTTCTCGATGGACTTCATCACCTTCTCGTGAGGGATGGTCTCGGTCTGCATGATGAGCATGACCTGGTCGACGCCGATGTCCTCGTACATCTGGCAGGTCTTGATGCAGGACTCGGGATTGCCGGCGATGATAACGCCCCGATCGGAAAGGGTCTTGCCGTCAAGCTGGGCGATGGCCGCGCGCGCGGCGCCGGGGCCGGCATCCAGGGAAAGGCCGACGTCGTTGGCCAGTTGCTGGTGCTCTTCGTCCGACTGGCGAAGCCAACGGCTGAAGTCGGCGGAAAGATGATCGGGCACGCCGCCCCAGGCTTCCAGCAGCTCCTCGTAGGCGCCGATGCGGCCGGCGATGTACGGCTTGTCGGGTCCGAAGAAGGTCTTCATCGAGTCGGCGGCCAGTTCCTTGGCGTAATCGTCATCGTCGTCGCAGAAGCCGTGGACATTGTTGCCCCAGAATTCGGTGATGAACTCGCCGACCGGTTCGCAATCCTTGAGCGCGTCGCGGTAGATCTGCACCTTCTCCTTGAGCACTTCAACGGCGTAGGAGGCGGAGGACAACACGCCGATGCCCTTCTGGGCGGCCAGACGGAAACTGTCTTCGGATGTGCAGGCCAGGTACATCCGCGGGTGCGGCTGCTGGAAGGGCTTGGGCAGCACCCGACGCTTGGGCACGCTCCAGTTCTCCCCCTCATACTCATACTCGTCCGAGGTCCAGATCTTGGGCAGCATGCTGATGGACTCGTTCCATAGATTGCGAGTTTCCCGTGGGTCGATACCCAGGCCGGTCTGCTCGTAGGCATTGGAGCGACCGGTTCCAAACTCAATGCGGCCGTCGGTCAACTGGTCCAGCAGGGCCACTCGCTCGGCGACGCGGACAGGATGGTGGTAGGGCAGGATGCAGACGCCGTAGCCGATGCGGATCTGCTTGGTGATGCGGCTCAGTGCGCCGAAGATGGCGTCCTGGGCCGGGGAGCCGGAGAATCCGGTCAGGAAGTGGTGTTCCACAAACCAGAGGTTGTCGAACCCGACCTGGTCGGCCAACTCGCACTGCTCCAGTGTTTCCTTGTAAAGGGCGTTCCAGTCAATCTCAGTTCCCTCGAAGGGGCGTTGGCATTCGTAAAGCAAGCCGAATTGCATGACAAATCTCCTGTGCGTCGGTTTCGCCGAGACGGGCGTTTCCGTTAAGCAAAAGCCCGCATCACTACGAAAGTGGGAACAGTGCTCCCGAAGCGATTATTGGCCGGAGTATAGCGTAATTGCATACTGTTGGCGAACGAACGCAAGGCAAATGAGCCTAGCTCACATCGCTTGACGAGAGGCGAGCCAGGCATCGTAATTTTCCTGCATCGATTGCAGATGCTCGGGGATGTGGACTTCGTAAACCGCCAGCCAATCATCGAGGGTCATGTTGCCGTTCTCGGGGTGATAGCAGGTGTTCGCCCAGACGTTTTCGGGGAGCCCTTCAACGAGAGAGTAAGTTTGACCGCGAAGCAGACGGAACAGTTCGAGCGCGTCTTCCACGCTCCGTTCGGCGTAGCCGAGATGCGTGGCCCAGCCGTTTTCATCGTAAGCCATCAGCGGTTCGCCCGGCTCGGCGATCAGGCGCCGGCACCGGATGTAACTGTTGGCCTCGCTGTCGGCAATGTGAATTAAATGCTCGCGAATGCTCCAGCATCCGTGCTCGTCGCGGAAGTCCCACATTTCTTTCGGAAACTTCCGCAAGCCTTGCATGAGGGTTTCGTAAGCAGCGCCGTATGACGCGATTTTGATGGAACGGGTTTCTGTCGTCATGCTTGCCTCGTCAACCCTATCTACCGCGAAGTTGATGTAACGCCGGCGCCACTCAACGGACGCGGCCAGGACCTGACACGAATGACTCGTACCCGCGCCAGGCGAGACGGGTCCCCAGTATATTATGCCTCGGATCACAGTAGCCGTAACTGTCCGCATTCGAGGTGGCCGCTCAACACCAAATCCGTCACATTGGCGAAAGCGGGTATCCAGCACATCCTTGCTGCTCTCACGTTTCACGGAGCGCAGTATCTCTGGGTTCCTGCTTTCGCAGCAACCACGTGCTCCCGACGAGGAAACCCCACAAATCTGAACACTTATCAGTAGCCGTCGCCACTTGCGAGAGACGGCGATAAGGGCGATAATCCGCCTCAAAGCTATGATCCGAGAGAGTTCATCAGGAGGCGTAGCGCAATGAAGTACGATGTAATCATCATCGGGGCGGGCTCTGCCGGCTGCACCATAGCGGCCAGGCTGACCGAAGATCCCAACCGCTCGGTGCTGCTGCTGGAGGCCGGGCCGGATTACCCTGATTTTGAGCTCTACCCGGACGACCTGAAATTCGGTTACGACCAGACGGCATCGGCCGTGGACGCGCCGCACAACTGGACCTTCTGGGCGCAGAATCCCGGACAGGCCAACCCGATGCCCGTGCCGCGCGGCAGAGTGGTCGGCGGGTCTTCGGCCATCAACGGGCAGGTGCTGCTCCGCGGCGTCCCGGAAGACTACGACGCCTGGGCCGCCCTGGGAAACGACGAGTGGAAGTTCACCGATTGCCTGCCCTATTTCCGCAAGATGGAAACGGACGTTGACATCAGCGACGACTTCCACGGCAACACCGGACCCATCCCGGTCCGGCGGCACCGGCAGGAGGACTGGCTTCCCGCCCAGGTCGCCTTTTGGAACGCCTGCCGCGACGCGGGTCATCCCCACGACCCGGACATGAACCACCCCGATTCCGGCGGCGTGGGTCCCGTGCCGATGAACAACCCCAACGGCGTGCGAATGAGCACGTCGATTACCTACCTCCGTGAGTCGAGGCACCGCCTCAACCTCACCATCCGCCCCAACGTCACCTGTCGCCGGATCCTGTTCGAGGGCAAACAAGCCGTCGGCGTGGAAGTGGAAAGCGGTGGCGACGTGTTCACAGTGGAAGCCGACGACATCATCCTCAGCTCCGGGGCAATCGCGTCGCCGCAGTTGCTCATGTTGTCCGGGGTTGGTCCCGCCGACCACCTGCGAGCGATGGGCATCCCGGTGGTGCATGAGCTCCCGGGGATCGGGCAGAACCTCCGGGACCATCCGAACATTCGCGTGCCGGTCAAGATCAAGGATGACTTCCCCCTGGACCCGGCCGCTCCGCGTACTCAGGTCTGCCTCCGTTATACCGCCTCCGGCAGCCATCTGCGCAACGACATCCAGATCATGCAATCGTCCTTCTCGTCGCCAATCGCCGGCGACCCGCTGGAGGCGGAGGGGATCCGGTTCACCTGTATCCTGGAATTGGCTGTGGGATCCGGTCACCTGCAACTTGCGAGCACCGACCCGCACGATCAGCCGCAGTTGAACTACAACTACTTCCAGGAGGAGTTCGATCTGGCGCGAATGCGCGAAGCCGTGCGCGTGTGTGTCAATCTGCTGGACAGCGATCACTACAAGGATGTCGCCGAAGAACTACTGGACCCGCTGCCGGCGGACCTGGAGAGCGACGAGGCATTGAATGATTGGCTGAAACGGGTGGTCAGCACCTCGCAGCACATCTCGGGCACGTGCAAGATCGGGTCGGCCGATGACCCCATGGCGGTGGTCGATCAGCATTGCCGTGTGCATGGCATGGAGAACCTCCACGTCGCCGATGCGTCGGTGATGCCGGACTGCATCCGCGCCAACACCAACTGCACCACGATCATGATTGCCGAACGGAAGTCGGACTGGTTCCGTTGCGGCGAATAAACTCGATCCACAGTAGGGAGAAATACTCATGACGACCACCACGCGAGAAGTGCACGTCTACACCAACCCTGGTTGATTCAGCTGCCGGACACTGGAGGAATTCCTGGCGTCCAACGGTGTTCAGTATGAGCACCACGATCTGTTGACCGATGAACCGGCGAGGGAAGACCTCAAGTCACGAGGCATCCTGTCCGCCCCGGTGACCATCATTGATGGCGACGAGGTCATCATCGGTTACTACCCGAAGAAGCTGATCCCCGCCCTGGGGCTGGCCGAGGCGCCCATCGACCTGTCCGGCCGCACCGCGTGGCTCGCCGACAAGTACCAGCGGATCCTCGGAGCGACCGCCCGTGCCACCTGTGAGCTGAGCGACGAGCAGCTCTCCCGGTCCGTGCAATGGCGGCCGGAGATGTTGCGGGATACGCTGGTGCACATCGTGTCCTTCCCCGAGCTGGCCTACACCAGCAGCACCCGGGGTTCCATGAGCACCGATGATATGCGGGCGTGCCGGGAGAGCCTGGTCGATCTGAATAAGCCGGACGACATCGCCGCGTACGCCGTCAAGGTTGCCGACGACATCGCCGATTTCCTCGCCAGCGGCGACACTGAAGGCTTCGACCGGGTTGTCCCGGCCCACTACGGCGGCGAGGTCACCGTCCTCGAGTTGCTCAACATAATCTTGAGCCACAGCACCCATCACCTGAAGCAGGTTTACTGGTTCATGGATGACCAGCTGGGCCAGCCTGCCAAGGCTCCCGCGTCCGCTGAGGACATGGATGGCATCTTCACACCGGCCCAGTTGATCTAGGGGTGTAGGAAGGAGGACGCCATGGCGGAGCCGCTGATCACCCTGGATGAAACCCCGCAAACGCGGGTACTCATTGCCGGCTGGCGGAGGCAGTGGTCTGACGGCGGCAACATATCCAGCGGCATGCCGCGCTGGCTGATCGACAAACTGTCGGCGCGGCGAATTGGCCGCATGACCGAAGAGATCTCCAGGATGTGCTTCCCCTTCCAGGTCGCGGGAACCCACGACCTCTACCGGCCCCGCGCCGCGTTCGAAGATGGACTGCCGAGCCGTCCCATGGAATGGGACAACGGTTTCTGGGACGCGGGCGACGGCGTGGTCGTTTTCCTGGGAGTCGAACCCTGGTACCGGCTCGACCTGTACGGCGACGCATTTTTCGAGGCCGCGGCGGCGTTGGGCAACCCGAAAATCGCTGCCGTGGAAGGCTACAACGGGCCGGCTCCGCCGGAGTTGGAACGCCGGGTGTCGTGCGTGTATAGCAAAGCGTCAATGGCGGAGGAACTGCGCCAGCACGGAATGCTGTTCTCCAGCTACGGATCGCAGCAGCGCCAGGGCCCCACGATTGGGATGGCCCTGGTCAGCGTCGCCCACTACCAGCATCCGGACGTGGAGATGGTGCGGGTCGGCGCGATGGCTCCGATGTTCCCGTTCAGCGGGAGCGGAGGGGGTCAGTTGGGCATCACCACCGACCACCGGGCCTTCTACGACATCATGCGCCGGCTGCGCGGACTGTATTCGCTGGATGTCGATTTGTCCGATCTCAGGCCGCGCTACGAGGAAGAGTCGACGCGCTTGTTGGAATCGCTGGACCGGGTAGCCCAGCGCAACGAAGAGGCGCGACGGTACATCGAGCGGGTGCGCAACGACTATCAGTTCCAGCCCTTTGAAGAACCCGTCGAACTGAACTCGAGCATCGAGGGAACGCTGGCCGACATCCTGGGACAGCTCGATCTTCCCGGCGGAGACGACGACCAGCCAGCGGGACGCTGACGGAACGGGTTGGTCCCCGGACAACGAAGAGGGGCGGGTGTGAACCCGCCCCTAACTGCTTGGTCGGTGGTCTCCAATGCTAGTCGAGGACTAGAACCGTGTTCTCGCGGCCTTCTCGCCGCATCTCCGCCAGACCTTCTTCGGGAGTCTCAAACTTGTCGTAGTAGAACTCGATGCCATTGCCGTCCGGGTCCTCGAAATAAACGCTCCCGGTCATGCCGTGGTCGGTGGTGCGATCAACCTTGACATCGTGCTCCAGCAGCGTGTGATACAGGTCACGCAGGGAGTCATGATCCTCGACCTGAACCGCGAAATGGTTCAAGCCAATGTTGCCCTTGCGCGTCTCCGGAGAGGCCTCGTCGGCCTGGAACAAGGCGAGGTCGTGATGGATTTCGCCGCAGGTCAGGAACGTGGCGGTGGGCCGCTGGACGGCGATATCGAAGCCGAGGATCTCGGTGTAGAACTTGGTGGAAGCCGCTACGTCCGAAACGTTGATGACGAGATGTCCGACTTGCTTGGGTTTGACCATGTTCGTGCTCCTTTCGCGGCGAATATTGGGCGATTGTTGGCGCGAACTATACGACAGTTGTTCGTGAGTGGCAAGTACACGACGTTTTCCCCACGCATCGCCGTCGCACCGTATCCATGCCAACAGGCGATCAGATTTCGTTCATCCGCCGCACCATCGGACGATACATCCAGCCGGCCAGCGATATGGCCAGCAGGACGAGGGCGCCACTGGTGATCGCCGCCGACCAACCGTAGATCTGCGCCAACCAGGTCAACGGCCACGCGCCCAGGAAGTGGAACACCGGCGCGAGCTGCATCATGGCCATCATGCGGCCTCGCATCTCAGGCGCGGTGGTCAACTGCATCATCGAGCTGGAAACCGGCCAGAACCCGCCGATGCTGGTCGAGCCTACCAAAGCCACCAGCACGCAGGCAGCCCAGAACCATTGGGACCATGCCAACGCGACCAGGCCGATACAGCATAGGGAGACTTCCAGGTACATGAGCAAGCCCTTGTTCTTGTTGTCGCCCCAGCTGGCGACCACCAGGGAGCCCAGGGAAAGCGCCGCCTCCCCGAAACACCATGAAGATGCCGGTCTGGAAAGGGCTCAGCCGGAGGAATTCGGTGGTGAAAGCCGGCACGACCTGCATGTAGGCCATGCCGAAGAAACCGAATGATGCCGACATGATGATCAGCACCGCCGCCATGGGCGTCCGAATGGCGTGGGCGAACCCTCCGACCAGGTCGCTGATGGGCGACGAGTTGCGGCGCGTCGCGGCGACCGGGCGTGTCACCATCATCAGGAAGCCGATCCCCACCAGATAGCTGACGCCGTTGATCATGATGCCGGCCCAGGTGTCGATGTACTGGATGGCCCAGCCACCGACCAGGGGGCCCATCATGTTGCCGATCTGGCCTACGGAGGTGTGCAGGGCCACCGCGTTCATCATGTCTTCGCGGGGTACGAGGTCGGCCGCGAGCGCGAACCGGGCGGGCATCTGCACCGCCATCAGCCCGCCCAGGATGAAGACAATGGTGTAAACGTGCCACATCTGCGCCAATCCGGTCAGCGCCAGGATCGCGAGGGCGAGGGTGATGACCGCGTTGCCGAGTACGCAAAAGATCAGGAACAGCTTGCGGTCAACGCGGTCAGCCAGCACTCCGCCCACGAAGGTGAAGAACAGGTTGGAAACGCCAAAGAGGCTGACCGCCAACCCCAGCGAAGTCTTGGCGCCGGTGAGGTCCAGGATCAGGTAGCCGATACCGAGGAACTGGATCCCCTGGCCGAAGGACTGGACCCCGATGTTCAGAAAGAACCACCGGAAATCCCGGTGGCGTAGAGCGGAAAACGCGCGCAGCCGACCCGCGGCAGCGACTGAAGCCATGGGCTACGAGGCGCCAGCCCCGGACTTGGACGATGAAATCAGCCGGTCCGTCAACTGGTGGAAGTTCGATACCTCAAAGTCCGGCAAATACACGGACTCCTCGTTCGGCAGGTTGTAACGATTTACGTAACCCGCCCGAAAACCTGATGCCCGCGCACCGGTCACGTCGAACGAGTGGGAGGAGACCATCATGATTTCGCCGGGCGCTTTTCCGAGGATACGGGTAGCGGTGCGATACACCGCCGGATGGGGTTTGAATACGCCGGCTTTTTCGACCGAAATGACCTGATCGAAGGGGATCCCGACATTGTCCCGGGCCATGCGCTCCAGGTACGACTGCTCGCCGTTGGACAGCACGACCAAGTTGAACCGCTTGCTATCAACCAGCTTTTGGAGGCCCTGCACGGCGTCTTCGAACGGGCGCAGATCGTCGTAAACGGCCATGAAGCGGTCCACGTCGCCGGGTTCAAAGGTCACGTTATGGAGACGCAAGCAATATACGAACGACCGTCGGCAGGTCTCCAGGTAACCGCTGTGGCCCAGCATGAAGAGATTATCCTGGTACTGCTCGATGCGCTGGCGTCCGCGCCAGTCCGCCCAGAATTCATCCTCGGTGACGGGTGAACCGTGCTCCGCCAGGAAACGGCCAGCCGGCGGAGACAGACTGCCGCCCAGATCAAGCACCGTCCCGAATATATCGAAAACCAGCGTGTTGACCTGGCCGAGGGGATTGTCGGTCATGGCGGGACTCCTCGATGTCCTCAGGCGGGCTTGATGTTATCGATATTGGTCTGGTCGATGTTTATCTGGCGTTTCACGCTGTCGAAGTAGACGATGAGCCACGTGGCGGGCCCGATGGTGCGCTTCTCGCGAACCTCGCCGGCGTCTCCGGTTGAAATGCTGCGTACCGATGAACCCACCGGGGAGGCCATCACCTCGCGAACTTCGAAATCTGCGGTGGCTTCGACTTTCATGCCCTTTTCGTACAGGTCAAAACTCATTTCGGTACCTCCTCGGGGAAATCCGGCGAACTCAAATCGAGGGGTTAACTGGCCCCGCAGTGTACGGCCCGCAGTTTGTGGAGTCAACGAAAGGCACCTTGTCGCAGCACGCGGCGCGACGGGGTCTGCCGCGCCGCTAGACGACATAAGCGGCGCAGGGTATCATTTTCAAGACATTCCATCTCGCAACCAATTCTGGAGGTAAACGTAGCCCATGAAAATCGTAAACATGTCGGCAGTGGAAAAGACCGAGGGGACTGCTCCTCTCTTCACCGGCCCGGTGGGACGGCAGGCCATCCTCGACCCCGACGACAGCAACAACTTCAACTTCGGCATCGTGCACTTCGGCGCCGGCGTCCGCAATAAGTTCCATACCCACAGCGGCGACCAGATCCTCATCGTCACCGAGGGCACCGGCATCGTCGCCACTCGCGACGAGGAAGTCGTGGTCAACGAAGGCGACGTGGCCGTCATCCCCGCTGGCGAAGACCACTGGCACGGCTCCCGCGAAACCGCCATGTCCCACATCACCATCACCGTGAAGGGTAGCCAGACCCAACAGAACGAGGACTAACCCCCGCCGCCTGGCACGGCTGGAACGCATAGGGGCGACCATTCGGTCGCCCCTGATTTTTTGCTATTGCGGACGGTCAGTGAGGCCGGTGGCCGTGGGCCTCATGGTCATGACCGTGTCCGTGATCGTCATGGTGTTCATGCCCGTGGTCGTCGTGGTTACCGTGATCCCCGTGCCCGTCGTGACCACCGTGATCGTCGTGACCACCGTGATCGTCGTGATGAAGCTCAACCGGCGCGGCCTGCGGCAACCGCACCAGGGCCAGGATTACCGCTGCCGCCAGGTACAGGGCCGCGGTGTAGTAGAACAGGTAGGTGTAGTCGATCCCGTACAGCCATCCGGCGAGCAGCGGCGAGGCTGCGCTCAGGATGAACCGGGAGGTGGACAACAGGCCCAGCGTGGTGGCCGCGGTGCCTTCCCGCACGATGTCCATTGCCGCCGCGGTAAGGATCGGCTGGTCGCTGTACAGGAACATGCCCAACGCGGCCAACAATACGGTCATCATGGCGAGGTTGGTGCTGAAAGGAACCATGATCAGGGTGACCACGGCGAGGTAAATCATGCCGGGGATCAGCACCATCTTCCGCCCCAATCGGTCGGAAATGTAGCCCATCACCGGGCTGGCGAAGATGCCCACCAACACCAGGAGCGCGATCAGCGATCCGCGGAGGAACACACCCTCGAAAACGCCGCCATCCGGGTCGACGGTCAGTCCCAAATGGTCGGCGAGATATAGAGGCAAGACGGTGACAAATCCGATGTACGCCATGCCGCGCAGGCCCGCCACGACGGTGATGCCCCAGATCCGGGGATTCCGTACCAGCAGCTTGGTTTCCTCCACCTGGGATCGCATGGTGAACGCCGATTGATTCTCGGCAGCGACCTGCGCCCGGTGGCCGATGTCCCGGAAAGCCCAGAAAACCAGGAACGCCAGGAAGATCGGCACCGCGGCATAGATGGTGATGATCGAATGCCACGTCATGCTGACGAGCAGCAAGCCGGTCAGGGCGGGCCCGAGCACGTCGCCGACGTTGCCGCCCACGCCGTGGAACGAGAGCACCGAGGCCCGACGGTGCGCGAAGTGCGACGACAACGCGGCCATGGCGGGCAGATGCCAAACCGACGCGGCGATGGCGACGATAGCCATGCCTATTAGCAGCAACGCGTAACCCGCCGGATTCAACGCGCCGCCGGCGGCGGCGGATTCCCCGGTCTGGCTGGAGACCAGCCACGCACTGCCCGGCACCTGCCAACCGGCCGAAGCCATCAGCAGCCAGCCGACGCCGAACAAGGCCATGCAGACTGCCATCACCCAGCCCCAGTAGCGGCGCAGCGCGTCGGTCAGCACCCCGCCGGGCAGTGCCACCACGCCCGATGCTATCTCACGGGTGGTCTGGATACTGGTAGCGGCGATGATGCTTCCGCCCAGGAGCAGGTCGCGGACCTCGGGGAGCACCACGATGAAGCTCTGGGCCACCCAGTGGAACACGCCGTGCCCGCTGGTCAGACCGCCGATGATGAACGCAGCCCCCCTACGGAAACCGGTCTGGCCTTCCGCTGCCGAAGGCATAGCGTGATGATGAGCATGCGCCATAGCGATCTCCTGTGGCCTTTGAGCTTGGAGGTTATTCGAGAGGCCCACCGGCTTCGCGCGGCAGGCTGGACAGCCCGCTCGAAGTGGCCGGGGAGCGGTTGATTCGATCGCGAATTTTGGACCAGGCCAGGACCGCCGCGAAAACCGCGGCGGACAAAAGCACCACACTGGCCCCGGACGACACGTCAACGAAATAGCTGATGTAGATGCCCAGCACGGAGCACATTATACCCATGCCGGTGGACAACAGCGTCATCTTGCGGAAGCTGTTGGTCAGCAATCGGGCTGCTATCGGCGGAATAACCACGGCAGCGGCGATCATGGTGACTCCCAAAACCTGCATCGAAACGACGATGGTGCCGGCCAGCAACAACGCGAACAGGGTGTCCACCCAGCCCGTGGGCACACCGTAGAACTGCGCAACGTCAGAGTCAAATATCGTGAACAGGAAAAGCTTGTAGCCGACAAAGAACACTCCGGCAACAATGGCGGACACCACCGCTATCGCGATCAGGTCATCGCGGTCCACGGCCAGGACACTGCCCCACAGCGAGGCCTCGAAGTCTCGGGTGAAACTGCCAAAACGGCTGATGATCGCAATACCCAGGGCGAAGCTAGCGGTCGTGATGATGCCGATGGCGGCGTCGGATCCAATCGGATTCCGGCGCGTGGTCCAAGTCACCAGTAGCGCCGAGAGAAATCCCCACACCGTTGCCCCAACGAAAAAGTTGATCGACATAATCCAGCTCACCACCGCCCCGCCGAAAATGGCGTGCGACAGGCCGTGGCCGATGTAAGACATGCCACGCAGGACAATGTAGACGCCCATCAGGCCGCACAGCCCGCCAATCAGGCACGCTGCGATGATCGCCCGCACGAAAAACCCGAATTCAAACGGCTCTAATAGCATCAATCTGGCAAACTGAGAACAGTCAGGTCACGATCAGGCGGGAGCATTCCAACGGGCGTCCGCTCGCGCGGCGGTGGACGGGAGCGATCCGCGTAACCTGAGGCGCTCAGTCATCGGCGTTCTCGTGGTGGTGGTGTATGGGAACGTTGCCGTCGGAAGGATGGGTATGCGCCAGAATCGCCTCCGTGTGGCTTTCATCCGGGACGGTGGCCAGGGGATCGCCGCCGTTACGGTCGATCCAGAAGTGGGCGCTCTCGGCCACCAGCGTCATGCCTTGATACTGGATCACCGGCATTTCGGCCCCGTAGACCTCGCGGAGAATGTGCGGCGTGATCACGCGGTGCGGCGGCCCGTCCGCCACGACGGTGCCGTTCAGGCAGACTATGCGGGGCAGATGCACGGCGACGGCGTTGATCTCGTGCGTGGTCATCACGATGGTCACGCCGGCATGGTTGAGATCATGGAGCAGGTGCATCACATCGTCTCGGGTCTTGAGGTCCACGCCCGAGGTGGGTTCGTCCAACAGCAGCAATTCCGGGTTGCTGACCAGCGCGCGGGCCAGGAAAACGCGCTGCTGTTGACCGCCGGAAAGCTGTCGGATGTGACGCTTGGCCAGGCTCTCGATACCGAGGCGCTGCATCATGTCGTGGGCCAGCTCGCGCTCCTGGCGGCGAAACCAGGGGAACAGGGAATTCGACATGGTACGCCCCATCAACACCGTTTCCTCGACGGTCACCGGGAAGTTCCAGTCGATGGTTTCCAGCTGCGGCACGTAGCCAGCCCGATGGCGGCGGCCCCGCACCAGCCTGTCGTTCACCCGCACCTCGCCGGATTGAACGGGGACGGCGCCGAGCACCGTGCGCAGCAGCGTGGTCTTCCCGGAGCCGCTGGGGCCCAGCAGCCCAACGAAATCGCCAGGCATTATCCGGAGGTTCACGTCCTCCAGGACGCGGGAGCCGCTGTAGCC
The DNA here is from genome assembly GCA_030341885.1 of Geodia barretti. NCBI lineage: Eukaryota > Metazoa > Porifera > Demospongiae > Tetractinellida > Geodiidae > Geodia > Geodia barretti. The sequence continues at coordinate 83,397 of CASHTH010003003.1, forward strand.
GGCGTTGACGTTCGCGAATTCGATCACCGGACGGGCGTCCGGGTCGGGTCGATGAAGATGCTCTAGTTCGGGTGGATGCAGCATGTTGTCATTGCGGGATGGACTGGTGGGAGAACCGGCTATTGGACGTATACGGCGTCGGAAACACCGTCGAAAACGGGAGAGACGTCAACCTCGTCCAGTCCGGACGCGTCGCCTCCCAGGGCCGGGATCATCACGCGCAGGTTTGCCACCGCCAGCCCGAGGTAACTGTGCGAGGGATCGCCAGGAACCCCGGGCAGATCGTCGTCGCTGAGCTCGTCAACGTACGCTGCCCCGGATTCCGCGGCGATCATCTGCATGACCTCGCTGGCGAAAACTTCAGAGCCGAAGACTGCGGGGATGCTTTCCGATTCAATCTGGCGAATCAGGTCAGCGACCTCTTTGGCCGAAGGCTCGGAGAAGTCGGACGGCTGGAGTGCTCCGACCACCGTGAGGCCGTAACGCTGGGCAAAGTACGCCCAGGAGTCATGGTAGGTCAACAACTTGCGGTTTGCGGGCGGAATAGTGTCTATCGAAGTACGGATCACCCCATCCAGCGTGGCGATGCGAGCCGCGAAAGCGTCGAAATTCGCGGAATAGTACTCCGCGTTGTCGGCATCGCTGGCGGCCAGTTGATCGCGAACAATCTCGGCGTAGCGCAGGGCGAGAATGGGATCGGGCCACAGGTGTGGGTTCGGTTGGCCGTCCGCTTCCGGAAAGGAGAAGTCGAACTTCCACTCCTCTCGCGTGATGGTCTGCTCCCCGAGAATGACGACCACGCCTCCGGGCTTCAGGTTGGCGTGGGCCATCTCCAGGGTGGGCTCTTCAAGAAACAGCCCGTTGAGGAAGATCACGTCGGCCTCTGCGATCACCGCCGCCACCGATGGCGCCGGCTCAAAGGTGTGGGAGTTCACGCCTTCCGGAACCACGCCCTCCAAATCGATGCGGGTTCCACCGATATTCTCGACGATGCTCGTAATCGGCGACACCGTGGTGACCACCTTAACCTCACCGGTTTCGCTAGATCCGTTTCCGGTTGGTGCACCCACGGATTCCGGGGATTCCGCGGCGCAAGCCAGGAGCAGTAGGACGACACACAGCGCTGCGCCAAACGGGACCGGGCTACGCAATACCAACACCGGTAACCCCTCCTGGCACAATATTGCGTCGGACTGGGCTGCCGGCTATTCGGACGTGGCTGAATGACATTTGGAGCACTTGCCTCCGATGGTGAGATTTTCAAGATCCGGCAAGAATCCGAATTCCTGCTCCAGTCTTTGGCTGAATTCGGCCAAATAATACGGGCTCAGGGTCTGCACCGTGTCACACGCAGAGCAGACCATGTGGTTATGCCGGTTGTGCTGGTCCGCCAGTTCAAAATGGAGCTTGTTGCCAATCACCACTTCGGTAACCACTCCCAGCCGCTTCAGCAAATGGAGCGTTCGGTAAATGGTAGCCAGGTCGACGTACGGGTGCTGCTCCTTGGCGAGGGACCACACCTCGTCCGCGCCGATGTGACCCGTCCGACCGGCTACGATATCCAGTACGGACAAACGCTGGGGAGTGATCCGGTAGCCCTGCGAGCGCAAGCGGCCGATAGCCGATTCGTGTCCAGGCATGTGCCACCCACCGTTATTGCAGCGATTTGCGGTAACGAATTATAGCACTGGTCAAACGTGTGTCAACCGGTTCCTGGGATGTATCGGCCGACTTCTGCCGCACCAACTGTGGCGGGGATCATCGTGCTAGAATTCGAACCATGGCTGGAATTCAACCTGGTCAGCGCCTCGCCGAAGTCACCGCGTCACGCACGCAGCGGGTCGAGGCACAATGCTACAGTGCCCACTCCGCGCCGCCGCTGGGGTCGCTGGTCCGGATCGGATCACCGCCAATCTATGCCGTGGTGCTGGACATCCGACACGAACCTCTGGATCCCACCCGGCCGCTGGCGCCCCGGGGAGCGGACGCGGAAACGGAAGACGAGCTTTACGCGGCCAACCCTCAACTGAGCGCCATCCTGACCACGCGGTTTACCGCAGTTATCGTCGGCTATCGAGATGGGGCCGGCGTTCGCGCCGGATTGCCGAGCTTGCCGCCGGATCTGCACTCGTTTGTTTTCCTGTGCGAAGCCAGCGACCTGGCGGGGTTTGGCGACAACCTGGGCTGGCTCAGGCTCCTGCTGGAGGAACGGTCTGCGGCGTCGGACGCCGCCATCGCGAATTTGCTGCGCCAGGCCGCCGGCGGCAGGACCGACCCGCGGAAGTTCCTGCTCGAAGCCGGCAAGGCGCTGGCCACCGAATTGTCCGGAGAGCCCCACCGAATGCGGGCTTTGTTACGTGAGGTCGCCGCATGACCTTGGCGGATGGAGCGGGAAGCAACGGGTTCAGCGCTGCCGGGCCGCGTCGGCTGGGGCAAGTGGTCGGCGGCTCACTTTCCCGTGGCCTGGATGTCCGACTCGACGCGTCGGACGGACAGACCGAAGACGTCGCCGTGGGATCGTTCGTCACCATCCAGGGACGCCGTCAACGCTATTTCGCAGTGGTCACGGACCTGGAATTGTGCGCCGTGGACGACAGCGTGCGGCATTTCCCGCCAGCCTTTTCGCAAGGAGGCTCCACCGGCGACGGATTCGCCGCCGAGGTGATCGCGGGGACGGTCGCCTACGGGCAACTGTCGGTAATGCCAGGCATGGCAGTTTCCATGTCAGGGTTGCCGGGAGCGGTCGCCGAGCAGGCCAAGACGATACCCGAGCATTTCGCACCGGTGTACGCGGCGTCGCAAACGGACATTGACGCAGTGTTCCGCGCCCGGGAGGGAGACTTCGCCCTGGGTTCGCCACAGGGCATGGAGTCATCCCTGGTCCGGCTGGATTTGTCTGCCCTGGCCAACCGGTCGGTGGGGGTGTTCGGCGCGTCAGGGACGGGCAAGACTTTCCTGGCCCGTATGCTGTTGGCCGGCCTGGTGAAGCAATCCCATGCGGTGTCTCTTGTATTCGACATGGAGAGCGAGTACGGCTGGCAGGGACAGGACAACGACCGGTCACGTCAGGTGAAGGGTCTCAAGCAGCTGTTTCCTGCCAAGGTGGTCACCTTCACGCTGGACGAAGAAAGCAGCCGCCGCCGGGGAGCCACGCCGGATGGAGTAGTGAAGATAGGGTACGACGAGGTCGAGCCGGCGGACATCGAGGTGCTCCGGGACTCGCTCAACCTGTCGGAGGTGGCCGCCGCGACGGCGTGGAATGTCGCCAGGCACTACAAGGAACACTGGCTGCGCGAGTTCATGGGGCTGGGCGCCGCTGACGTCGGTGAGTTGGCCCAGGAAATCGGCGTTAATCTATCCGCCCTGCAGACGCTGCATCGACGCCTGCTCTCCTGGGAACGGTTCGGGTTCCTCGCCGAACAAGGTCAGGGCAACGCCACCGCCGGCGGCATCATCGAACAGTTGGAGCGCGGCAACCATGTGGTGCTGGAGTTTGGGCAGTACGGCCGCAACACTGCCGCCTACGTGTTGGTGAGCAATCTGCTCACCCGTCGGATCCACGAGACCTGGGTGCGGCGCAAGGAGTTGGCCGACGGCGGGCAGGGGCAAGAACCCCGGCCCCTGGTGATCTTCATTGAGGAAGCCCACAAGTTCTTGACGCCGGGCATCGCCTCGCAGACGATCTTTGGCACCATCGCGCGCGAGTTGCGGAAATACAACGTTACCCTGATGATCGTTGATCAGCGGCCCAGCGGCATCGACTCGGAAGTGATGAGCCAGCTGGGCACGCGGCTCTCGTGCGCTTTGAACGACGACCGGGATATGAACGCCGTGCTCATGGGAGCGCGCGACGTGGGGCAGCTGAGGAACGTGCTGGCGCGGCTGGATAGCAAGCAGCAGGCGCTGGTATTCGGCCATGCCGTGCCGATGCCGGTGGTCGTACGTCCTCGCGACTACGACGAAGCGTTCTACGCTGACATGGGAGCGCCTGCCGGTACCCCGGTCGGGGCATCCTTGGCCGAAGCCGACGCCGACCGTTTGCAGCGGGAGATCGACGAGCTGTTTCCGCCGGAATAGGTGGCGACACTCTCTGCCGTGCGAACGTCAGCTGGGATGGGCAATTGATATGAAGGTCGTCGAGACTTGTGGTGAAATGTTTGCGTTGTGCCGGACGGCTCAGCCTCCGCTGGGTTTGGTGCCTACCATGGGCGCGCTGCACGAAGGGCACATGTCGTTGGTCCGGCGGGCCCGGGCGGACAACTTGACCATGGCGGTATCGATCTTCGTCAACCCCACGCAGTTTGGGCCGAACGAAGACTTTGCCAGGTATCCGCGCAGCCTGGAACGGGACCTGGAACTCCTGGCAGCGGCCGGGACCGACCTGGTATTTTTGCCGGGACCGCCGGAAGTGTATCCGGACGGTTTTGACACCTGGATCGAACCGGGCGCGGTCGCCGAAGGGATGGAGGGCGCGGCAAGGCCGGGCCATTTTCGCGGCGTCGCGACGGTGGTCGCCAAGCTGTTCACGATCACTCGCCCCGATCGGGCCTATTTCGGCCAGAAGGACGGCCAGCAGGTGGCCGTCATCCGCAAGATGAACGACGACCTGAACCTGGGCGCCGAGGTCGTTACCATGCCGACGATCCGGGAACCCGATGGCCTGGCGTTGAGCAGCCGGAACGCGTACCTGACAGACGAGGAACGAAAAGCAGCACCGGTGGTCTACCGGGCGCTCCGTGCGGCAGAGGAGCTATGGCGCGCCGGCGAACGGGATGCTCGGGCGTTGCAATCGGCCGCTACCGCGCAACTTGAGTCCGAGCCCGCGTTGTCGTCGGTGGACTATGTAAGTGTCGTAGACGCGGGAAGCATGGCCGAGATCACCGGAACGGTTGAAGGACACGCAGCGATGGTGGCGACGGCCGTGCGTCTGGGAACGGTGCGTTTGATAGATAACCTTGTCTTGGAGTAAGCGACTAAACCATAGTCAGGGTGCCCGCCTCTCTGCTCCGGCAAGCGCATCGGCGATGAACAAATGACGCCGCCGGAACTGCGGTCCCGGCGGCCAAATCAAATGAGGTAACTGGTCGGCGTTTTACGACTGCGTCAACTCACGCACCGTCTCCGTCAGGGCGGGGATTACCTTCTCCCAGTCGCCGACCACTCCGTAGCGGGCTTCCTTGAAGATGTTGGCGTCGGCGTCCTTGTTGATGGCGACGATGGCCTTGGAGCCGCTGCAGCCCGCCATGTGCTGGCTCGCGCCGGAAATGGCGACGGTGATGTAGAGGTCCGGGGTAATGGTCTTCCCGGTAAGGCCCACCTGATAGTTGGCGGGAACCCACCCGGAGTCCACGGCAGCGCGGGAGGCTCCCACGGCTCCGCCCAGGAGCCCGGCAAGTTCTTCCAGTTGGGAGAACGGCTCGGGGCCGCCCAATCCGCGACCGCCCGATACGACGATGCGGGCGTCTTCGAGCTTGATGCCCGCGGCCTCTTCCTTGACCACGTTGATGACGCGGGTTTTCGCCGCCGAGGCGTCGATGTCTACGGGAAACGCGACCACCTGCCCACTGCGGCCGGCGTCAGCGTCCAACGGCTCGTAGGTCTTGGGCCGGAGTGCGGCAATCTGCGGGGTGTGGGTGCAGCTGACCACGGCGATGGCGCTGCCGCCGTACACCGGGCGGTTGGCCAGCAGTCGGCCGGTTGCGGCATCGGCGGACACTTCCAGGCAGTCCTGTGCCAGGCCCACGCCGAGCCGGAAGGCCAGCCGGGGGGCCAGTTCGCGGCCCTCGTTATTGCGGGAGATGAGGATGATGCTGGGATTGTCCTCGTCCGCCACGGTTTGCATCGCGGCCAGGTACAGGTCAGGGTGATAGTCGCCAAGCGACGGGTTGGTCACCGCGTAGGCCTTGTCCGCGCCGTGGGCTATCGCCTGCCGGGGCGCGTCGGCAACGTCCGCGCCGATGATCGCGATGGCCAGCTCCTGGTTCAGGGCGTCGGCCAGGGAACGACCGGCCGCCAGGAGTTCCTGCGCAGTGGAAGCCAGTTGTCCGTCGGGAGCGTCGCCGAAAACGAGTATGCCGTTAGCGTCTGCCATTTCTTTCTCCGTGGGTAGGAACCCTTTCCATGGGTGGCCGGAAAGCGCGCCGGTGTCTCGCGTGCGGGCTAGATGAGGCGGTCCTCTCGGAGGCGCAGGGCCAGTTTCCGAGCGGCGTCCACGTCGTCGTCGCCCTCGATGATTTCGCAGTCCTGGTCGCGCTCCGGCACAAAGAGGTCGTGCAGGGTGAGGCGCGGCTCCAGCTGGGCATCGTCAATGTCGAGATCGCCGGTGGTCCAGAGAGTCGGACGCTTGCGTGTCGCCGCCATGATGCCGCGGAGGGTGGGATAGCGAGGTTGGCCCAGCTCGTTGCTCACGGTGACCAGGGCCGGCAGGTCTGCCTCAACGACTTCGAAGCCGTCGGGGGCGAGTCGTTCGACCACCACCTTGCTGTCCTGCACGTCCACCTTCTTACCCAAGGTGATGCAGGCCATGCCGAGAGTCTCGGCGACTCCCAATGGTACCTGCGCGTTGTCCCAGTCGGAGGCCTGGCGCCCACAGATGATCAGGTCGAAACCGCCCAATTTTTTGATGGCGGCGGTAAGCAGTTGCACGGTGAAAAATGAGTCCACGGAGTTCGCGAAGGCGTCGTCCTGCAGCAGGACCAACTCGTCGGCGCCCATGGACAGGGGCTTTTTCATCACGTCCAGGGCAAAGGAGGTGCCGGAGGAGATGACGGTGATGTTGGCGCCCTGCCCGTCCTTGATCTGCAGGGCGGCCTCCACCGCGTTTTCGTCGAAACCGTTGACGACGGGAGGGATGTTCGCCGGCGGGACGACCTGCCGGGCGTCGGGATCAATGCGGAAGGCCGCGGCGGGCATTTCGGGGTCCACTACCTGCTTGGCCAGGACACAAATATTCACGGGCATCAGGAACGCACTCTCCTGTCGCAATACGAAAATGGGCTATGTGAAAGTTATCACTAGCCCATTCCAGTGTCAAATGTTTGCCGAAATCGTCGCCATCTGAACGCTTTCGCACCGGATGCGCGGATCGCGGCGGCGCATCCTGCCATCCCCGGGCGGCCCGGCGGCGACAGCGGCCGGCGAACGCATCCGGCGCCGGTACCGCGCGTTCGGGCTCAAACCTCGCGGAAGACGGGCTCCGGCTCTTCGATGTAGAAGTTGTTGGCCCAGAGATCATCGATGATGGCCTGGTCGCCTCTCGGTGATATCGGGTGTGTCCACCGCTTCCGTGTACTCCTTGAGCTCCTCCAGTGTGGTGAAGTTGGGCAGCACGCTGGTGATCGTGGGCTGGTGCAGCACGAACTGGATGGCGGCCTGGCTCATGGTGCGGCCGGCGTCTTCGCCGGCCAGGAACTTGACCTGCTCCACCTTGACCAGCGCCTCGCTGAGCCACTGATGCCGGCGGTAGGAACGGTGGTCATCCTCGTTGAATTCCGGCGGCGCGTCGTAGCGGCCGGTCAACGCCTCGGAGGCGTGGGGCACCCGGGAGAGCAAGCCCACCTGCTCCTTGTCGGCGATGGGGAAGAAGTCCTTGGCCGGGTCCTGTTCCAGGATGCTGTAGATGATCTGGCAACTGTTGACGTGGCGCTCTTTCATGCTGGCCTCGCCCTCTTCGAACCAGCCGATGTCGGGGCCCAGGGCGGAGCCGTAGTAGCGGATCTTGCCCTCGTGCTTCAGCTCCTCAAGAACCTCAAACACCTCGTCGTTCTCGATGGCCTCGATGCGCGGATTGTGCAGTTGGTACAGATCGATGTAGTCGGTCTTCAGTCGGCGCAGCGACTGCTCGCACGCGAAGCGGATGAACTCCGGCTCGAACTTCTGCGGGCGTTCCTGGTGGCCGACGCGGGGCGTGGTCTGGTCGTAGATGTCGTAGCCGAACTTGGTGGCGATGATCATCTCATGCCGGCGGTGACTCATGAACTTGGCGAGGACATCTTCGCCGTAGCCATCGCCGTAGGTGTCGGCGGTGTCAAAGAAGTTGATGCCCAATTCGAGCGCCTCTTCAAGCAGCTGTCGCCTGGTTTCCTCGGGGATCTGGCCCCACCAGTTGGTGGCCACGGTCCAGACGCCGAAGCCCACTTCGGACAGCATCAGGTCGGTGCGGGGGAGTTGGCGATATTTCATGGTGGTGAGTCCTCACTTACTGGAAAGGCGCATGTCCGTTTTGCGCACGCAGTCTGGCTGTGGGATCCCAAAGTTCCCCGCCAATCTCGATGCGCCTTCGACGCTCGCTTCGGCAAAACGTCAACGAGTACTTGTACGGTTGGGACTTTGTCTATGTTGGCGAGTCTTTGGAACGGTGAGCAATCACCGCGTTCATCACTTCCGTAGCTGTTTCTTCACGATCCCTAAGATTTGACGCCCATCTTCGACCGGGATGCAAAGTGTCCCACTGTGAGCGCCGCTGGTTCCGTCTCCCTCCACCTGGATCATGGTTACCAAATCCGTCGACGACGACATTCCACAACGGTCTGTATTGGGCGATCAACACTTGCTCGGTGAGGCCGATCCATACCGGATCAAGTTTGAGCCATCGACAACGAAAATCGTTCAGGTCCAGGTTGTCTACTGATTCAATAGACCTCGCGTGATCCGAAAACCGGCGGTATAGGGCTGTGTCGACAGACGTCGCCGAAACACTACCCTGCCGTCTCCCTTGTGGATCCGCTTTTCCGACATAGATGGGTACGTCCTCCCTTATGTTGATGTACGCCGGGAAAGTGCCAACGTAGTGCAGAGTGTATACTCCCACGCCCGCGAAAGGATTTTTCGGTGGCAATCCGTCAGCCGGGTATGCCATCAGGGCGCGTGCCGCATTGCGACCCAGTTCACTCACGTTGAGGGGGTCGTAGGTTCGCACGAACTACCGCTCGCACCTGGAACTGTTTCTGCAAATGATCCAAAAGCAGTGCCGTTTGCGGGCGTGATGCGCGGTGGACCACTTGGTTGACACCATCGGTCCCGTTCGAATCTTGACGATCAAATCGCAAACGGTAAATCCCGCATCGTCCGCCATGCGCATAAAGTCACAGTGGCTCCACTTTGCACGGTGGCTATTGACCATGTCGGTAATCTTGGCCAAAAGCAGGCCTTCCGGTTTCAAAACCCGCTTCGCCTGGGCCAAAAACGGCGGGTAAAGGTAGCTCAGGCTCCAGTCATGCTCTTTCCCGCAGGCGACCGTGGCGCCAAAATCCTCATCGAACTTCTTGCTGCTCTTGTCCCTGCCTTGTGGGCCGACGTGTGGCGGATCGTACACGACAGCTCCAAACGCAGCATCCGGCACCCCTTCCATCACCCGATTATCGCCCACGATCATCGGCTCGAATTTCGGGTTGATATCCATCGATACGACGTTTCGTGACGAGCCTTTCCAAAACCGCCCTCTGTTGTATGTCGCGTCCAGGATCGGCTCCGGGGGGATCGACGCATAGAATTGCAGCAGATTCTCTATCAATTCCCCGTCGTTGCCTTCCCAGACACTGCTGATGGGACGGTATTCGCCTACCGCGATCAGTTCTTTCTGTACCAAAACGGTCAACTCCGTTGGAGCAGCCTATTTCCCCAGTAAACGTGCTATGTACTTTCGTGGAATGGTTGCCAGGATTAGCCGATTATGGTTTAGCGAACCCGGTTGCAGCCCGTCAACGGCCGGGTGTCAGCAAATTTGCCAATTGCTACGCCGGCACCAGGCCCAGGCTGCCGCGCACGGCTTCCACCATCTCGTTGAAGCGGGCGTCGTCCAGCACCGGTTTGGCGTTGCCGAGGCGGACCGTGGGGATGATGTCGACCCAGGACTTGCAGCCTCCGTACTCCGGGATGTAGGCCACCGTGGTGGGCGCTTCCATCTCGTACACCCGCAGCAGCATGATGGTCAGCGGAACCATGGGCTTCCAGTGGAGGCGCGACTGCGCGTAGGTATCGGTCCAGATGTGGTGCGGAGCCAGGTCTTCCACCTTGCCCAGCTGCTCGATCTCGACCAGCTCGTGGACGCGGGCCCAGTGCGTGAACGTCACGGCATCCTTGTCGTCGGGGTCATCGGCCAGCAATTGCCGCAGCGCGGGTTGGTGGCTGTCCTTCAGCAGGTCTTCTTTCTGATGCAGGTAGGTTGGGTACAGCAGGAATTCGGGATGCACCACGCGGAAGTCCTTACTCTCCTCGTGGATGCCACCTTTGCGCAGCATCATGATCTGGTCGCCGTCGGCCAGGGCCTTCACGGTGATCGCCCACTCTTTCAGGGCCAGTTGGCAGTTCGCAGGTGTGGTCATGGCCTCAGCCTCCGCAGGATTCGCATGGATGGTCAGGATGTTCGGGACATTCGTGGAAGGCCGGCTAATGGCCGCGGCTACAGAACTCGTCCCAGCCGGGCACGTCTTCGCCCAGGACGTACAGCCAGTAATAGGTGCCGACGTCACCCATATACTTGAACTGTTTACGCACGTCCTTGATGAGCGATTCGAACTCGCCCTGAGAGCGCAGGTAGTTGCGGATATCCCCGCCGTGTTCTTCCTCAAGGTCGATGAGGCGCTGCGCGTTGTGGACCGTGGCGACGATCTTGCGGCGATTGCGAATGATTGCCGTGTCGGCGGCAAGGGTGTCGATGGCCGATTCGTCCATCGCGGCCACTGCGGCGACATCGAAGCCCTGGAAGCCAGCCTGGAATCCCGGCCACTTGGTGTTGACCACTTTCCAGGACATGCCACTCTGGAAAACGGCCTTGGTCATCACTTCCAGATAGTCGTTGAGGCTCGTCGGGACGATCTGCTCCGGGGCGTCCGGGTATTGCCGTTCTTGATGGGTTGCCATGATGCTCTCCTGGGAGCAAATCTGACCGCGATGCGAGTTGCCATGCACGGATGACTAATGATTCGCCGCTAAACCACCCGGCTGGATGACCCGGGCGCGGTCGGGGTCTCGATGCCCAGCAGCCGGCTCAGGTTGGCGGTCGTCACCTCCGCCACCTGCTCCACTGAAATGCCTTTGACCGTGGCCAGGCACTGGGCCACGTCGGCCAGGTGCCGGGGCTCGGTCCAGTTGTGGCGGTACTTCTTGAACGGCTGGGGGTAGGCGTCGGTTTCCAGAACGATGTTCTCCAGCGGGATGTCGCGGGCGACCTCGCGCAATTCCTGCAGCCGAGTCAAGGGGCGCGCCAAGGAGATGAAGAAGCCGCAGTCGATGGCCTCGCGCGCCGTTTCAGCGTCGCCCTGGAAGTAGTGCATGGCGCCGCCCACCTGGCCGGCGTTTTCCTCGCGCAGCACCTTGAACACGGCTGGGTGGGACTCCCTGGAATGAAAGATGATCGGCAGCCCCAGGCTCTTGGCGAGGTGGATATGCGCCCGAAACACCTGATCCTGAACCTCGTGGTCAGGGGAAGTGGGCAGGTAGTCCAGGCCAACCTCCGAAATGCACACGACGCGCGGGTTGTTGCGGGCCAGGGATTCCAGCCGGCCGTAAGCGTCGTCATCGACGGGATCGTCGGCCTGCATCGGGTGAATTCCCACCCCGGCGTAGAACATGGGGTGCTCATCTGCCAGCGCGATGCACCGCTCCGTCGACTCGATCGTGGTGCCGGCCAGCAGGATGTAACCAACCCCGACTTCGCCGGCCCGTTCCAGGATGCCGGGTATCTCTTCCGGCACGTACTGGTCCAGGTGGGTATGGGCGTCGCAATAGGTTGGAGTGGAGGGCATCAGGAGGACTTTTCAGGCGACAATTCTGCACGGCAGCAGTTGCACGGAGTATAGCACCTGACGGCTCAATCGGGGCTCCAGGGCATACAATTAAGGTCGAGACACGTGAAGTCGCGGCCGGCGCGATTCGCTCTCATTGCCAGCGTCGGTGACCACGCCAGGGAGTTCGGGATATGGGACGATTCGATTGGGGCCCTGACGGCCCACCGGAAGAAGCCTACTCGAGGGTCACGGAGCCGGAGCGGTTCCGGCCCCTGCACCAATGGTCGCTGAACCTGCTATCCGGGCTGGAGGCGACATACGAAGTTACCCGGGAAGAAGGCTACAGCCTGGACCTCGAACTGGAACAAACTCCGCCAGCCAGGCCGACCGTGCGGCTGACACCGGGACGGGAAGGGGCAGCGCCAATCGTGGTGGCGTTTACCGAGTACTCCCACCCCTCGATCTATGTCCGCTTTGGGCGCTTCCACACCGAGCCGTTCCCGGACTGCGGTTGTGACGCGTGCGACGAAGGCGCCGAGGACCAGTTCGAGAGTTTCCAGGAAGTGGTGGAAGCCGTGGTGGCAGGACAGTTCAGGGAATGGTTCCAAGTGCAACCGGATGGTAGCGGACAAGTGGGTCGTGAATTCTGGTCGGAAAATATGCGGAGGAGCGGGCGGTCGAGGGTTGAAGCCGGCAGCGTGAAGCGCTTCACCGCCCGGTTCCCCCCGGTAAGGATCGCGTTTTGGACTGGGAACCTTGGCCACTGCGATCAACGCAGCCATGACAACGGTTGCAACCGGCGGCAGCATTCGCCGGCCCTCAATCGCCGGACAGACCGACTGGCCCGCGACCAGCCAAGGCATCGCTCGGGGCCGCTGGGTAATCGGCCACCGAGGAGCGACACTGCCGGACGGGAAACGCGCCCAGGCGTTTGACATCGCGCGCCGTTCGCCCTGCCTCCGGCTCCAGAGTCGCAGCGGCGATAGCGGGCAGCCCGCGCCGTCAGATCGCCATCGCTGGCGACGGTGGGGATCAGGTGACGCTGAGTTCAGCCTCAGGCGCGAAGGTTTCTTCGTAGCCGGCCGCTTCCATCATCACGCCCGAGAGCAGCCCATAGGTATTGGCCCAGGCCGAGGCAACATCGGGGGTGAAATGCTCGCCGAGGCCCTGCTCCAGGGTCCACAGCAACGCCTGGCCCACCGTGTCGTAATGGGAAGGCTCGACGCCGTAAACCTTGTGCCGCGCGCCCAGCCTTTGAACGACGGGCACGAGAGTGTCCAGATCGGAGAGATGGTCCACGGCGGTGGCGACCATTTTCATGAGCAGCCGCCCCTGTTGCTGCAGGTCCGAGTGGAAGAGGGGCTTCAGGTCGCCGTCCAGTTGGAACAGCCGATCATAAAAGAGTTCGGCCGCAGTGTCGGCGATGGGCTCGACTTTGTTGAAAGTGTCCTGGACCAAACGGATTTCGGAATCTTTCATCGAGGTTATCCTCCTCAATTAGTCTACGTACGTTGATAAACGCTAGAAACAATATGTTTATATCGTAAAGGAGGATGGGTTCAGGACGCAAGTTTGTGTCGCGATGCAACCTACATCGCGTCCCTGGGCGCACGGTGCGCGGCGGTGAGAGCCTCCGCGATCTCCGGGGCGAAGTCGTCGCCCAAACCCCTGCTGAAAGGCGGGTCGAGTCTTTGCCGTGACAGGCGGAAACCCACCCACCGGGCCAACCTGGCCAAGGCGCCCGCCACCGAGTCGTGGGCGTTGTTGCTGGCGACGGTTATCTCATTTCCAAGTTCAGGCGACGCGGTTGTGGCGGTCATCAAACATCCTCCGGGCAACGCATGATTTCATCCTACGGCCGCCTTGTTTCCTGAGCATTACGGCGAGGTAACGCCCGTGGCACGCGCGGGACTCGCCTATCGTTGACAGAACCGTAACGCTGGTCTACGATGATTGTTGACCTTAATGGTCGGGAATTATTGAACTATCCGCCGGCATGCCGCTTTTCATCAGCCGGGGGGAGAGGATGTGGGAACAATGACCACCCCGGCTCAACGCGTGATTTCCCGGGAAACGACGCCCGAGGAGCTCGATTCGGACTACCAGTGGGGCTTCACCATTGACATCGAAGAAGAGGCATTTCCGAAAGGCCTCGGCGAAGATGTGGTGCGCCTGCTTTCGGCCAAGAAAAACGAGCCGGAATGGATGCTGGATTGGCGGCTCAAAGCCTTTCGCTTCTGGTCGCGGCAGACGTACGCCGAGCCGACCTGGGCCAACATCGAACATCCTCCCATCGATTTCCAGGACATGCACTACTACGCTGCCCCCAAGTCCGCCTCGGATGGGCCCCAAAGCATCGAAGACGTGGACCCGGAGGTCCTGGAAGCCTTCAACAAGCTGGGCATCCCCCTGGAAGAGCAGGCTCGCCTGGCCGGCGTGGCGGTCGACGCGGTGCTGGACAGCGTGTCCGTGGCAACCACCTACCAGGAGCAACTGGAAAAGGCCGGCGTCATCTTCTGCTCCATGAGTGAGGCCGTCCAGAAACACCCGGACTTGGTGCAGAAGTACCTCGGTTCGGTGGTCCCCTACGCCGACAACTTCTACGCGACCCTGAACTCGGCGGTGTTCTCCGACGGTTCCTTCGCGTACATCCCGCCGGGGGTCCGCTGCCCCATCGAGTTGATGACGTACTTCCGCATCAACCAGGCGGATAGCGGGCAGTTCGAGCGGACGCTCATCGTCGCCGACAAAGGCGCATACGTCAGTTACCTGGAAGGGTGCACGGCGCCGATGCGGAAGACCAGCCAGTTGCACGCGGCAGTGGTGGAACTGGTGGCGCTGGAAGGCGCGGAGATCAAGTACAGCACGCTGCAGAACTGGTACCCGGGCGACCGGAACGGCGAGGGCGGCGTCTACAACTTCGTCACCAAGCGCGGCAAGTGCGCCGGCGCCGACTCCAAGATCTCGTGGACGCAGGTGGAAACCGGCTCCGCGATCACTTGGAAGTACCCCAGCGTGATCTTGCAGGGCGACAACTCGGTTGGCGAGTTCTACTCGGTGGCCCTGGTGAACAACTGGCAGCAGGCCGACACCGGCACCAAGATGATCCACCTGGGCAAGAACACGCGCAGCACCATCGTCGCCAAGGGCATCTCCGCCGGCCAGGGTCAGCAGACCTATCGCGGGCTGGTCAAGATCAATCCCTCCGCCAAGGGCGCGCGAAACTTCACCCAGTGCGACTCGTTGCTCGTCGGCGACAAATGCGGCGCGCACACCGTGCCCTACATCGAGGTCAAGAACCCAACGGCCCAGATGGAACACGAGGCGACCACTTCCAAAGTGTCCGATGACCAGCTGTTCTACCTGCAGCAGCGCGGTATCGGCGTCGAGGACGCGCACTTCATGATCATCAACGGGTTCTGCCGGGGTATCTTCCAGGAGTTGCCGTTCGAGTTCGCCATGGAAGCCTCGCAGCTCCTCAAAGTCAGCTTGGAGGGGACCGTCGGCTAACCGGCCGACCGGTTTCACAGGTTGACATCGCCCACAGAACCAAAGGATTACCAAAGCTAAGATGACCACCGCGAACGAAACCGTTTCACCTATTCTCGAGGTCAAGGACCTCAAGGTTTCCATTAACGAGCAGGAAATACTACGCGGCGTGAACCTGACGGTGAAACCCGGCGAGGTGCACGCGATCATGGGACCCAACGGGTCCGGCAAGAGCACGCTGGCCAACACGCTGGCCGGACGGCCCGAATACACCGTCACCGGCGGCGGCGCCGTGTACAAGGGCAGGGATCTGCTGGGCATGGAACCGGAAGATCGCGCTCGCGAAGGGGTTTTCCTCGCCTTCCAATATCCAGTGGAGCTGCCGGGGGTGCGCGCGTGGCAATTCCTCAAAGCCGCGGTGGATGCCAAGCGGGTCCATCTGGGCGAAGAGGAAATGGGCGCCCGGGAGTTCGACCAACTCCTGCGCAGCAAGGTCGCCGAGGTCGAGATCGATCCGGAACTGGTCCGACGCTCCGTCAACGAGGGGTTCTCCGGCGGCGAGAAAAAGCGCAACGAAGTGCTGCAGATGGCCCTGCTGGAGCCCACCCTGTCGCTGCTGGACGAGACCGACTCCGGGCTGGACATCGATGCCCTGCGTATCGTGGCCGACGGCGTGAACCGTCTCCGACGACCTGACAACGCCACCGTGGTCGTGACCCACTACCAACGCATTCTGAGTTACATAACGCCCGACCAGGTACACGTGCTGGTGGACGGTCGCATCGCCCTGAGCGGCGGCCCGGAATTGGCCGAAGAGCTGGAAGCCCGGGGCTACGACTGGGTGCGCGAAGAAGTCCAGGCGGCGGCCAGTTAGGGTCGCACGGCCATCGGAACCCCGTCCCATCGCGCCCTCCGACCTGTAGACCGCCCGTTTGCCGCGTGTACGACGTTGTCCTCGCGACGGCAACCATCCTTACCGTTGAAACAAGAGCAGGCTGAATGACTACCACTGCCCCCATATCGGTCGCCGAAACCTACCCCCACTACGCCACGGCGTACGCCGGGCAGACGGCCAGCGACGTTCTCGCGATCAAGGAAATGCGTGAGCGTGGCTGGGAGGCGTTCAACACCCTGGGGCTGCCCACCGCTAGGCGCGGCAACGAGCCCTGGAAGTACACCAACGCCGGGCCCATCGCGAGGGAAAGTTTCTCGCATTCCGGCTTGTCCCGGGCCGGTGACCCAATATCGACGCTGGCGGACGTCCAGGCGGTCGCTCCGTGGCAACCCGACTGGCGCAACCTGGTGGTGGTGGACGGCGCGTTCGCTCCCGTTCTGTCAACCGGCAACACTACCGGAGCCGGCATCGCAACGGGGTTGGCCGATGCAGTCCATTCGGAACCGAAGCTGGCCGCGAATGTCCTGGGACAGCTCGCCCCGCCCGAGGAAGACGGGTTCGCCGCGCTCAACGCCGCGTTCGTGGGTGATGGCGTTGGTATATACGTGCCGGCGGGAGTCGACGCTGGGGTGGTCAACGTCATCTACCTGACCACCGGGCGCGACCAACCTCGGGCAACCCACCCGCGCACCGTGATCGCTGCCGAACCAAATTCTCGTGTCACCGTCATTGAAACCTTTGCCGGTCCCGACACGCGCTACCTGACCAACACCGTGATGGAAACCTCGGTGGGTGAGGGCGCCAGCGTCGAGCACTACCGGCTCCTGCTGGAAGGCAGCGAGGCCTACCATGTGGGCGTGAGCCGGGTGGTGCAGCAAAAAGACTCGTCGTTCTCCTCGGTGGCGCTCTCACAGGGAGCTGCCCTGGGGCGCAACGATTTCGGCGTCACCCTGGCCGGAACCGGTGCGCAAACCATGCTGAATGGCCTCTACCTGACCAAGGGCAACCAGCACATCGACAACTACATCAACATCGACCACGCTGAGCCCTACGGCACCAGCCGGCTGTTCTACAAGGGCATCCTGGGACGGACAGTCTCGCGCCGTGTTCGGTGGCAACGTTACCGTCCGCAAGAACGCGCAGAAGACCGACGCTCTGCAGACCGACAAAAATTTGCTCCTGTCAGAGGAAGCCGAGGTTGACAGCAAGCCCAGCCTGCTCATCTACGCCGACGACGTGAAATGCGGGCACGGCGCAACGGCGGGCCACATCGACGTGGACACGGTGTTCTACATGCGCAGTCGGGGCCTCGATCTCGCCACCGCCAGTCGCATCCTGATCCAGGCGTTCGCCCGCGAGATCATCGACACGGTGGCGTTGGAACCCCTGCGGGACTATCTCGACCAGCGGTTCCAGGATGCCATCCCTTCCGCAAACATCGCTTTGCCCATCGGAGGCCGCTCGTGACCGACGCCACCGGGAACGCTCACGGTTCCAACTCCGGCGCGCTGACCGCCGTCGACGTCGCACGCATCCGCGACGATTTTCCCATTCTGGACCAACTGATCAATGGGAAGCCCCTGGTCTATCTGGACAACGCGGCCACCACGCAAAAACCGCGCCCGGTGATCGACGCGATCAGCAACTACTACCTGCACAACAATTCCAACGTGCACCGTGGCGTGCATACCCTGAGCCAACGGGCCACTGATGATTACGAGGCGGGTCGTGAAGCGATTCGCCGATTCATCAACGCCCCAGACGCCTCGGAAATTATCTACGTGCGGGGCACCACCGAAGGGCTGAACCTGGTCGCCAGCAGCTATGGACGCAAATTCTTCAAGGCCGGAGATGAGGTCATCATCACCGGCATGGAGCATCACTCCAACATCGTCCCCTGGCAGATTTTGGGCAAGGAAATCGGCATCCGCCTGCGGGTCATTCCCTTCAACGACCAGGGCGAGTTGCTGATGGACGAGTACGAGGGCATGCTGAATGACCGTACCCGCCTCGTCTCCGTGGTGCACCAGTCAAATGCGCTGGGTACCATCAATCCGGTGTCGGCGATTGTCGAGCTGGCCCATGCCCGCGGTGTGCCGGTAATGCTGGACACCGCACAGTCGGTCCCGCACATGCCAATCGACGTGCAGGATTTGGGCGTCGACTTCGCGACCTTCTCCGGGCACAAGATGTACGGTCCCACGGGCATCGGCGTTCTGTGGGGTCGGGCCGACCTGCTGAACGAAATGCCGCCATACCAAACCGGCGGCGAAATGATCCGTTCCGTCACCTTCGAGGAAACCATTTACAACGTGCTGCCGCACAAATTCGAGGCCGGCACCCCGGACATCGCCGGCGCCATCGGGCTCGGCGCGGCGGTGGAGTACCTGGAAGCAATCGGAATGGGACGCATCGCCGCCTACGAACAGGCGCTGATGCGCTACGGCGCCGAGCGTCTCGCCGAGATTGAAGGCGTGCGGCTCATCGGCACCGCTGCAAACCGGGGCGGCGTCCTCTCGTTCTACATGGAAGCGGCCCACGCCCATGACATCGGCACCATCCTGGACGCGGAAGGCATCGCCGTGCGCACCGGCCACCACTGCGCGCAGCCGGTGATGGCACGCTACGAAATCCCGGCCACCGTGCGGGCTTCCCTGTCCTTCTACAACACCACCGAGGAAATTGACGCCCTGATCAAGGGCATAGATCGGGTGATTGAGGTTTTCGGCTGATGGCATCTGACCTGACGGATCTCTACCAGGAAATTCTCCTCGAACACAACCGGCGCCCCCGCAACTTCCGCAAGCTCGAGGACGCCACGCACCACGCGGACGGTTTCAATCCGCTGTGCGGCGACGAAATATCATTGCAACTGCGCCTGGAAGAGCAAACCGTAGGCGACGTCGGCTTCCAGGGCCACGGGTGCGCCATCAGTCGGGCTTCGGCGTCCCTTTTGACGCAGGCGGTGAAGGGAGCCTCAGCCTCCGATGCCATCGCCATGTTCGACGAATTTCACCGGATGATGACGGAGCCGAACGCCGAATTGAACTACGACCTGCTGGGTGATTTGGAGATTCTAGCCGGTGTGATCGCGTATCCCACGCGAATCAAATGCGCGATCCTCGCCTGGCACACCCTGAAAGCAGCAATGGACGGCGAGGACATCGCCACCACCGAGTAGAGGCCCCTCGACGGGCCCCGATGTCTTCCCTGCCCGACAACCCCGACGCGCTTTATGGCGACGTCATCATGGACCACTATCGCAGCCCGCGCCACCGCGCGCGCCTGTCTTGTGCCGACGTCGAAGCCGAGGAGTTCAATCCCTTCTGCGGAGATCGCGCTACGCTCCAGCTACGCCTCGGACATTCCGACGGGGACGGGGCGCCCATCCAGGCCGTGAGCGCCCTGGCCGAGGGGTGCAGCATCATCCAGGCTTCGGCATCGCTGCTGGCCGACAACGTGCACGGCCGCACCGTGGAGCAGGCCGCGGACCTGTCCCAACTGTTCCGGGACTTGATGCAGGGCAAACCACTGCCGTCGGTGGCGGTCGCCGAGTTGGGCGACCTGGAGGCGTTGGAGGTGGTGCGGCGGTATCCGGTGCGCATCAAGTGCGCCCTACTGCCGTGGGTTGCCCTGGAAGCGGGACTGCGCCGGCTGAGCCAACGCTAAGCGGCGGCTATCAATTCGACGGCGGCGGGTTTTTGGCCGGCGTCTCCGACAACACCTTCAGCACTCGGTAGCCGTATTTCGGCAACTCGGGTGGCGGGTTCGGCGCGTTCCGGTAGAGGTCGTATTTCTCCACTTGGAGACTGTAAACGTAGCCGTGCCTGCGAGCCAACCCTTCAATCGTGCCGTAAAACGGGTCGCCGTTCACTACGATGCAGGCTGCCGTGACCGGCGCGTCTTCGTAGCACTGCACGCGCCATGGGCCCACGGAGATTTCCTCGACCGTGCCCTTGGCCGGCTGTCGGTCCATGGTCTCCAGGAGGCGGTGTGACTGGTCCCCATAGCTCTCGATGCGCATCCGATACTCAAAGCCGGGCTCATATTGAAAGCCGCCAATCGCTCCCGGAAAAGGTCGGCCGTCCACCAACAAACACCGCTGGTCCGACCAGGGGCATTGCACCCGAGCCGGCGCGACGTGGGACTCGGTGACCGTCCCGGCAACCCGTGTTTTTGAAATCAACTCAAGCAGGCGGTATCCATATCTTCCCGCATCCTGGGGCGGCTCTTTCTCGCCGGGCCAGGCGTCATGTCGCGCGATCCGCAGCCGATACTCATAGCCGGGTTCATGCTCGAACCCTTCGATTTCGTCGTAGAAATGTCCCCCGTCAATCACAAGGCACATCCGGCGAAATGGCCCGTAGCACTCCACGCGAGCGGGACCCACGCGAACGTCCTCCACCCGGCCATTTTGTTGTTCCGGGCGGTTCGTGTTCTCAAGCTCCCGTTGGTGTCCTTCCTCGGCGGGAGCCGAACAGCCGACGACCAGATACGAACCAACCGCCACAACGGTCCATAAGAGGAAAATCAACGCGATTGGTTTGCGGCCAATCGCCGGGGTCACTTCCCCTGCAACCCCCGCAGGTAAGCAATCTGGCCCACGTGCTGGTACATCTCGCCGATAATCTGGCGGAACATCGCGCCCTGGGACATTTCGGGCCTACGTTCCCGCGGCACCCGTTCCATGTCCTCCGGCGCCAGCGTTT
This sequence comes from Geodia barretti, assembly GCA_030341885.1. Taxonomy (NCBI): domain Eukaryota; kingdom Metazoa; phylum Porifera; class Demospongiae; order Tetractinellida; family Geodiidae; genus Geodia; species Geodia barretti. The sequence goes on from CASHTH010003003.1 coordinate 104,216, forward strand.
CCAGATAGGCCAGCGTAGCCTGACGCACCGCGCCGCGGTATCGCAAGAATTCAGACAGTCCGACGCCGGGGAAGTTGTTCACCTGTTCGGCGGTGTGCCCAAAACCATTGTCGCGGGTGGGCAGGCCGAACTTCTCGTGCCATCCCTCGGTCTCCCACAGCTCGGTCTGAAACTGGGCGAAAAACTGGATCCACATGTCTTCAACTCGGACCATGTGCCACAGGATCCAACCGATGGAATTGGCGTCGGGCACCGGTTGCCATCCGAGTTCCGCCGAACCCAACCCGTCCAGCGCATCCATAAGGAAGCCGTTTTCCTTGTCCAGGGCGTCAACGATGAATTCATTGAGCGTCATTGCGCGACCTCCCAGGTGGTCAGGCGGCGGCGGGAGTCGGTACGCGAGCCGCCATCTCTCGGTCCAGCAGTAGTAGTGCGTCGCTGCGTCCGGCCACTTTATCCAGCGCAGCGATCACATCTCGGGCCGTCTTCTCTTCCTCGACCTGCTCGTTCACAAACCATTGCAGCATCACCTGGCTCGCGAAATCGGCGGATTCGGCAGCCACGGCGTACAGCTCATTGATCAGCTGCGTAACGTGCTGCTCGTGGCCCAAGGTCTGCCGCATGACGTCTTCCACCGAGTCGAACTCGATGGCGGGCTGCTCGATGGGGAGGAGGGTTACGCGGCCGTCGCGGTCCTCAAGGTAGGTGAGGATGCGCATGGCATGGTCGTACTCTTCCTGGCTCTGAATGCGCATCCAGTGGGAAAAGCCGGGGAGGTCGATGGAATCGCAATAGGTGGACATGGAGAGATAGAGATACGACGAGTAGAACTCGGCGTTGATGTGGCGGTTGAACGCCACCTGCAAGGATGAACTGACGGCCATACTGTGCTCCGTGTGTTTCCGATAAGCCGGATATCGGCGTGGGTAAAGAGATATCGCAGGTCTAGTCGTGCAGGAATCCCAGCACCGTGTCGAAAAATGCGTCGGGTCGCTCGACCTGCGGGATGTGACCGCACTGGGGGATCACCGTGAGAGTGGCGTTGGGCAGCAGATCTCGAAAGGCCTCGCCGTATTCCGTGGGGATCACCTGGTCGGAGTCTCCCCAAACGATCAGGGTCGGCATCACGATGCGATGGGCCCGCTTGGTGAGACCCCGCTCCGGGATGGGCCAGGTGAACTTGGCGACCGATTGCAGCGTCTGGATGCGGTCCAGGGTGTGTTCCAACCGGGCTTCGGGTTCCGTGGGCTGGGCAACGGAAGCGTGCGCGAGTTCACTGTCGGAGTCGTGCCACAGCATCTCGCGTCGCTCATCCGGCGTCAGGATGAAAAAGTCCGCGACCGGCTTCTCCTCCAACCACAACCCCAAAGAGTTCACCAGGACCAGGCGGGAGATGCGGTCCGGACGATGCGCGGCCAATTCAGCAGCGCAGAACCCGCCGTATGAATGGCCGATCAGATAGCAGCGCGCAATCCCGAGGGAGTCCAAAAACTCTTCGAAGAACTGCACCAGGTCCCAGAGGTCGTCCAGATGGTTTAGACCGGTGGAATTGGCAACACCGGGATGCGCTGGCGCATAAACGTGATAATCCTGGGCCAGTCGATCCAGAAAATCCGGCCATCCAGCGTAGCCGCCCGCGCCGTGCAGGTAGACCAGCGGTTCGCCGCTACCTCCTTCGGCGACCTGGACGTTGAACATCCCGCCGCGAACCGAAACCATACGCTCAGTGTGCGCAACCATCGGTGAAACACCTCAAAACCAGGCAATATTGAGAAACATTCATCATGCGTGGACTGTTCGAACCACAGCCTTCAGTTCACAACAGCAACCCGCGCCCCGAATGCCACGCGGGTAATACCTTATCATAACCATCCGCCTCGTATGCCAACACCTCCAACCACCCCAACACCTCCAACCAACAATGATCACACCGATTCCATGCACCCGCCCGCGTTGACGCCTACCGAGACTTACGGCACAATGACTCGCGCTATGAAACTCCACGAGTATCAAGCCAAGGCAATTTTTGCCCGCTACGGTATTGCGGTTCCCGATGGAAGCTTGGCCTCCACCGCAGATGAAGCAGCCGGCGCCACCGCATCCTTGGGTGGCCGGGCTGCGGTCAAGGCCCAGGTCCACGCCGGCGGACGCGGGTTGGCCGGCGGTGTCAAGGTGGTGAGCAGCCCCGACGAAGCCAGCAGTTTTGCCGCTGGGCTGCTGGGCTCCCGACTGGTTACCAACCAGACAGATGCTAGCGGGGTTCCAGTAGAATCCGTCCTGGTCGAAGCGTTGGCTGACATCGGCCAAGAAATGTACGTGGCCATGACCATGGACCGCGACCATCGGGGGCCGGTGTTGATTGCCAGCGCCGGCGGCGGCACGTCCATTGAGCAGTTGGCGGCCGAAGACCCCGATGCCATCATCACCGAGCCGATCGAGCCCGTCCTGGGACTAATGCCATACCAGACCCGGCGGGTGGCCAGTCGGCTCGGAATGAGCGGCGCAACGTTGCGTGAGGCTGCGGGAGTGCTCTCCGCCCTCTACCGCATCTTCGTCGAAAACGATTGCTCGCTGGTGGAAGTCAACCCGCTGATTGTCACCGGAGACGGTTCGATCATGGCCCTCGACGCCAAGATGGACGTCGAAGACGACGCGCTGTTCCGGCATGCGGACCTGCAACAGTTGCGCGACCGCAGCCCAGGAAGACCCGTTGGAAGCTGAAGCGGCAGACGACGACATCGCATACGTGAGCCTCGATGGCTCCGTCGGTTGCCTCGTGAACGGGGCGGGCCTCGCTATGGCGACACTCGACGTGGCCAACGCGGCCGGCGCGGCTCCGGCGAACTTCCTGGACGTTGGGGGCGGGGCCACCGATGAGAAGGTGGCCACCGCGGTTGGCATCATTCTCTCCGATCCCAAGGTCGACCGGGTGTTGGTGAACGTGTTCGGCGGCATCCTTCGTTGCGACGTGGCGGCCAGGGGCATCACGATGGCTTACCAGCAACTCCAGGCCAAACAGCCGCTGGTGGTCCGAATGTTGGGTACCAACCTGGAAGAAGGAAAATCGATCCTCGCCGGGTCGGGCCTCAACGTGACATTTGCCGATACGTTGACCGAAGTCACTGCGGCTCTTTCCCACCCCGCGGCAGGCGAGTAGTTTCATGGGGATCCTTCTCAACGAACAATCCCGGGTGCTGGTGCAGGGCATCACCGGTCGGGAAGGCAGTTTCCACGCCCGGGCCTGCAAGGATTATGGGACGCAAACTCGTAGCCGGCGTGACACCCGGCCGCGGCGGTCAACTGTTCGACGACGCGGTTCCCGTCTTCGATTCGGTAGGCGAGGCGGTGGACGCCACTCAGGCCAACGTGTCGCTCATCTTCGTCCCGCCGCCTTTCGCAGCGGACGCCATCGCCGAATCCGTGGACGCGGGGATCCCGCTGGTCGCCTGTATCACCGAAGGAATTCCGGTGCACGACATGGTGGGCCTGTACCGCTACGTGAAGGCGAACCCCGTTCGTCTGATCGGGCCCAATTGCCCGGGGATGATAAACCCCGGAGCGCGTTGCAAAGTGGGCATCATGCCCGGCAATATCCACATGCCGGGCCGGGTCGGCGTCGTTTCGCGCAGCGGCACTTTGACCTACGAAGCGGTCGGACAGTTGACCGGACAGGACATCGGACAATCTTCGTGCGTCGGTATCGGCGGCGACCCGATCATCGGAAGCAGTTTCGTCGACATCCTGCGCCTCTATAACGACGATCCCGACACCGACCTCGTGACGTTCATCGGCGAGATCGGCGGGAATATGGAGCAGGAAGCCGCCGAGTTCATCGGTTCCTCCGAGTTCACGAAACCGGTCTGCTCTTTGATCGTTGGGGCCACCGCTCCGACCGGCAAACGAATGGGCCATGCCGGCGCTATCATCACCGGCGAATCCGCCACCGCCGAATCTAAAATTCGGGCACTGGAACGCGCCGGTTCCCGGATCATTCCTACACCGGCGGACATCGGCGATACGGTCGCACAAGCGCTCTCGGAGATTGGACTCCGCGTTTAGCGTCGCCGGCCTGGCCGCACCGATTTTCGTCGCATCGCGGGAACGGCGCGATCGCAATGCCCCGACACCATCGAACGCGCTCGATGGCGTGTCGATCTCGTGAACCCGCGACATTGGGCGCCGCAGCGCGCTTGACGCTTACCAACGCGACGATGGGGTGTAGCATAAGGTTGCCAAAGATGTCATTCCCTATCCATTTATACGTCCCGATGCGGACGAACCTTGGCGAGCCGGTAAACGTTTTGTGATAACGGCCGGCGTCGTTCCCATTCAGGCAAAACCGTTTTGATCCCGGCGAGGGAACCGCACTGTTGACAGGACCTGCACAGTGATCCTGAGTACCGTACCGCGTGGGATTGGCGTTAATCCGTATGCCCACTAAGTACATCTTCGTCACCGGGGGCGTAGTCAGCTCCATCGGTAGGGAATCTGCGTCGCCTCAATCGGGCGCATTTTGAAGAGCCAGGGTCTTACGGTAACCGTCATCAAACTCGATCCTTACCTGAACGTAGACCCGGGGACCATGTCCCCATACCAACATGGCGAAGTCTTCGTAACCAAGGACGGCGGCGAAACCGACCTGGACCTCGGACATTATGAGCGGTTCATCGACGTTGAGCTAACCCGCGACAGCAACGTAACCGCCGGACAGGCATACCTCGAATGAGTACGCGCGAAGCGGCGCGGCGATTTCTCGGCGGCACCATCAGACCGTGCCGCACTGACCAACGAAATCAAGGATCGACTTATCAGCCTGGCGGAAAAATCAACGCGGATGTCGTGGTTGTCGAGGTCGTACCGTGGAGACATCGAGGGCTGCCCTTCCTCGAAGCGATCCGACAGATGCGGAACACCGTGGGGCGCAACAACGTCTTCTACATGCATCTGACCCTGCTCCCCTACATCTCGGCGTCCGAAGAATTGAAAACCAAACCGACCCAGCACAGCGTCAAGGAACTGCGGAGCATCGGGATACAACCCGACGCCCTGGTTTGCCGCAGCGATGCCGAGGTCACCACCGGAATCCGCGAGAAGCTGTCCCTGTTTTGCGACGTCGCCACCGAGGCCGTTTTCCCCATGCCCACGGTGAACAATGTCTACGAAGTACCGCTGGTGATGGACCACTTTGGCGTAGGCCGTTGTCTGTCGGAGACTCTCGGCCTGAACGGGGCCAGCCAACTGGGTGAGTGGAGCGCTCTGGTAGATCAGATGAACAGTGCCGACGGCGAGGTGCAGATCGCGGTGGTCGGGAAATATGTCGAGTACCCCGACTCGTACATGTCGTGCGCGAGGCGCTGCGGCAACGCCGCGGCATCCTGCGGTTTGCGGGCGGACGTGCGCTTGGGTCCATTCCGAAGCAATCGAGCGGGACGGCCCGGGACGCCACCTGGGCGGACGCTTCCGGAATCGTGGTGCCCGGTGGATTCGGCCCCAGGGGCGTCGAAGGTATGATCGACACCAGCCGCTACGCCAGGAACAAGCACGTACCCTACCTGGGATTGTGTCTGGGCATGCAGGTGATGGTCATCGACTGGGCGCGCGACGTCACCGGCCTGAAGCACGCGAATTCTACTGAACTGGATCCTGACTGCGAGCACCCGGTAATCGACATCATGCACGGGCAGCGCACCATCACCGACCTGGGCGGCACCATGCGCCTCGGTCATTACCCGTGCCAACCCCAGAACAATACCCGAACCGCCGACGCCTACGCCCGTTCCGAAATCAGGGAGCGTCACCGGCACCGCTATGAGGTGAACAACACCTACCGGGAATGCCTGGAAGCCTCGGGCATGGTGATGAGCGGGTTATCTCCGACGGAGAATTGGTTGAAGCAACGGAAGTGCCGGACCATCCGTTCATGGTCGGCGTACAGTTCCATCCCGAATTCCAGTCGCGACCGAACCGCCCCCACCCCCTGTTCAGCGCGCTGATCGAGCAGGCACAACAGACAGTACGAGAAGGAAGACAATTACCCTTCCGGCGAGCCGGCGGGTGGTCGTTCTCGGCGCACTGATCCCGGCCACAGGCTATCCTGGCATACAGACTGGAAGCCACCCAATTTACATCTCTATCCACGTTCCGACGCAAGCCGGAACCCTGATCCCAAACTGGTGATTTCGGCGCGACGCCGTTCGTTTCGGCGCCGCTACCCTCCGGTAATCGAAAGCCGCCGCCGGCGGGTCAACGCCACGCCATCTGCGAAAGGACTTTCTCCCGGGCGCGAGGAGGATGCACCAATGAAACTGTTTTTGGACACCGCCAATATCGACGAGATCCGGTTGGGCGCCGAACTGGGCGTGATTTCCGGCGTCACCACCAACCCGTCCCTGGCTGCCAAAGAGGGCATCGGCGGTCCCGCCGGTTACCGGGCGGCGGTACAGCAGATCGCGGACATCGTTGACGGACCGATTTCCGTCGAGGTTGTCAGCACCGACGCGCCCGGCATGATCGCCGAGGGCCGGGACATTGCGGAATGGATCCCCAATCCCTGGGTCAAAATTCCCAGCACCGAGGAAGGCTTCAAAGCCATCAGCGTGCTGGCCCGGGACGGCATACAGATCAATCAGACGCTCGTTTTTACCGTCAATCAGGCGCTGCTGGGCGCCAACGCCGGGAGCACCGTGGTTAGCCCCTTTGTGGGACGGCTCGACGATATTGGCCAGGACGGCATGGCGCTGGTCCAGGACATCGTGGCCGTGTACCGCCAGCAATCCGTAGAAACGTTGGTGATGGCCGCGAGCATCCGGGGAGCGCGACACTGCGTAACTGCGGCTACTGCCGGCGCTGATATATCCACGATTCCCTACAACGTGCTAACGCAAATGATAAAACACCCCCCTCACCGACGCCGGTCTATCGCGATTCCTGCAGGACTGGCAGCAAGCATCCGGAGGCTGACAACATGGTCCGCGCCCGCACTGGCACCCCAACCGCACCCCGACGACGACGGCGACCGCCGGCAAATGATGAGGCCGACGTCGGGCCGGACGATTCCGTTCCGGCTGACGATGATCCCGAGGGAGACCCGTCGTACTCCAACGGATCCCACCCCGGACGCTATGTAGACGTTACCGAACTCAGCACAATGTCCCAAGAGGAACTCATCGAGCTGGCGCCCGACGTTGGCCTCAGGGATGACGCGGCCCTGGCCGACTTGACCAAGGACGTTCTGCTGAACCGCGTCCGCCAGTCGGCGGCGAACCGCAACCTTTTGACCGCCTCGGGTATCCTCGAAGTGATGGACGCGGGGCACGGGCTGCTGCGCTCGTTGCAGTACCCACCGGTGTCGGGCGACGTGTTCGTCGGGCAATCCCAGATCCGCAGGTTCAACCTCAAGACCGGCGATACGGTCACCGGGATGGTGCGCCCGCCCAAAGAAGGTGAGCGCCGCTACGGTTTGACCCGAGCCACCAGCATCAACCTGTTGGAACCAGACGAACAGAAGCCGGCCTCGCGCCGACTGTTCGAGTCGCTGACTCCCATTTTCCCGGACGACCACATCGTCCTCGAACATCCCCAGGGCGGGCTGTCCTCTCGCATGATCGACCTGTTCGCCCCGATCGGGCTGGGGCAACGCGGCCTGGTGGTGTCACCGCCCAAGGCTGGCAAGACCACCGTGTTGCGCCAGATAGCGGCGGCAATCACCGAGAACCGTCCCGAAGTGCTCCTGATGGTCGTCCTCATCGGCGAGCGGCCCGAAGAGGTCACCGAGATGCGCCGCGCGGTCAAGGGTGACGTGTTCGCGTCAACCTTCGACGAGTCGGTCGAGGAGCAGTGCCGGGTCGCCGAACTGGCCGTGGAACGCGCCAAGCGCATGACCGAAAGCGGACGCGACGTCGTCATCCTGCTTGACAGCATCACGCGACTCACCCGCGCGTACAACCTGGCCCTGCCCACATCGGGGCGCACGCTTTCCGGCGGTATCGACCCGGCCGCGCTCTATCCCGCCAAACGTTTCATCGGCGCGGCTCGCAACCTCGAAGAGGGCGGGTCGCTTACCATAATCGCCACCTGCCTGCTCGACACGGGCAGCCGGATGGACGAGGTGATCTACGAGGAGTTCAAGGGCACCGGCAACATGGAGTTGCACCTCGACCGCCGGCTCGCCGACCAGCGGTACTTCCCCGCCATTGACGTGGTCCGCAGCGGAACCCGCCGGGAAGAACTGCTCTACGACTCCGAAGCGATGCCACAGGTTTGGCTGCTGCGTCGCATGGTCACCCTCGCTTCGGGCGGTGACTCATCCAATATGGGCGATGCCACCAAGCGCGTCCTGGAACGCCTGGCACGCACCCGGACCAACTCGGAGTTCCTGTCCAATCTGACCAAAGACTCGTAACGTCGCAGTCAGTCAGATACCACAAATTATAGAGGCGGTTTGAACCCGCCTCTACTTTTGTTTATGCTCCGGCGTCCGGATCACCTCCCGCCGCCGCCATTTCCGCCACCTCCACCGGGACCGCCGCCGGTCCCGCGCCGCACTGATCACGAGAGCAAACAACGCGCTCCGGCAACCGCCAGCACAACACCACCGCTGCCACGATAAGCGCGATGGCCAGGCGCTCAAACCGCCGCCACCGGATCCTCTTCCGCCACCGGCCGGTCTCGCGTTTCCGTCTCACCGGTAGCCCACCGCCGCGACGATGGTGGACGTGAGCGCGCCTGGTCGATGGTCGGAGGAGGCGCACGGCGTGGCGTCGCGCAGCGGGGTCGAAGTCGGCATCCGGTGTCGGCGTCGGCGTGGGCTCCGGCGTCGCGTGGGTACCGGCGTCGGCGTGGGCTCCGGCCGTAGCAGTCGGCTCCGGCGTCGCCGTAGGTTCGGCGTCGCCGTGGGAGTGGGCGTGATGACGTAGGTATCGGGGTGGGTGGGGGACGTACCGCAGCGGGACAGGGGACCGTGGCTGCAACACGGGCAGGCGGTCGCGCGGCCTCATAGACATGGAACGTAGCCGGGTAGTCTCGTTCCTCCGCGTAATCCCGATGGTAATCTTCAGGGATACGGTCGTTCCCGAGAAGTCTACCTCTCGTGATCTGAACCTCGTCTCGCCGTCAAACAACAGGGTAGGACCGTTGCTGATCCGCACCGAGTAACCTTGCCGGAACCGTGTCCATCCGCTCACCGTCACCCGATGGGCTGACCGATCTGACATCCTCCGGATGATCTCACCTTGCCGGCCGCAACTTCGATGTCAAGGTCCAGCGTCAGGTCGTGCAACGGATAGTCGTCTATCTTGATCACCGACGGATGCGCTCGCCGCCCTCAGCACGGACGGGACGCGGTACTCGAAATCCCAAAGACCACGCGGGTATAGATGTTTGCTCGATCGCCCATGATTCCACGGTATCAATGGAGATCGTAATATCCGCGCTCCAACGGGAAATTCTCACCGCGAAAAACCAAGTAGTCGCCGGGAGCCACCTCGCCCTCGTCAGGAGTGACCGTGAGCTTCGGCGCGACAACTTCGATTTCGGCGACGCATCGACACCAGCGTCGCTCATGATTTTCAGCTCTTCATCCCCGTCCGATTCCAGAGCTGTCGATGAGGTCGCTGTTGATGCTGCCGTTTTCGTTCAACAAGGCCACTGGTGCGAGGAAACGCCCGCCCCTCTGGATCTCGGGACAATCGCCGGACGAACGGACGCGGTCATTGCCTTCATCCAAAAACGCCAGCCGGATCCCGTCTAGGGTTACCTGGCACACCTCCGTCCCCGGCAGGTTGTTGGACCGGACGAGGGAACTGAACACCAGGCCAGCGCCACGAGACGGAATGCCGCTGACGGTTCAGGTCGGCATCGCCGATGGTACCTTGGCCGAGACGGGTTGGTGTCCGATGTACACCGTGATCACCACCGTGCCACTGGCGTTGGTCGGGAGGGTGATCCGCAGGTTGGTCGCCTGAGTGGCTCCACATTTCGCGCTGCAACTGCCGTCCCGCGACACTTACGCTGTCTACTCGTCGCCGCTGCCACCGATAATTTCAGCGTAACCTGGTCACCAGAGACACTCAGAACTGCCGACGATCTCCAGGCCTGCGTTTATCAGGATGGAGATCGACGTGCCATTCGTGTTGCCCGCTCCGTCGACCGCACAATTTGGTGCTGACGGCGGAGCGAAATTGGGTCAGATGTAACCCTCAAATTCAGACGAGAATCGATAATCTGAACCCACCTGAGCAGATCCGACTCGGGTCCAGCCACTCCAATTCGAAGAGTTGGCGATGTCGCAGGCTTGCGACCCGCCATCTGCTAGGACAAGATTTCGACCGAGTGATTCCCTCGAATCCAGCCCCTAGGGTCACCGTTTCTCTCATACCCGATTTCGTTGTCGCCGTCGA
>CASHTH010003004.1:0-32849 GCA_030341885.1 Geodia barretti
AATAGGGAAGCGACTTCAGACGTTACTGTTTACAACTGTATGTTTGTCCTTGCTATAGCTCTATGCACGTGGTAGCTAGTTCATAGAACGGTTATATACTGTTTACAAGTCTTCTTGCTCAGTCATGAATTTCGTTGTTAGCTCTAGGAATACGTAAGTAATTCCTCACTATGTTCCTAGCATGTTCTTTCTGTTGGGTAGTGCCCACTGCCATCCCCCGGGAAATTCCCCTCGTACAACACTTTCCCCTCATGCAACACGCTCATGACCTTATATGGAAATATTGGTCAGCCACGACCAATCAGAACGGTTCATACGAAATTTCTGTTGCTGCCCCTGAGAATAACAAAAGCAATGAGATAATGTGTGCCACTCCCAAAGACCTTATCTCACACTGACATCCAAGTACACATTCTGGCAGCCATTCTCCACATGCAGATGACACCGAGTGAATCAACCTCTATTGCTTTGCAGCTGGTAGCTACAAAGAGTCATTCGTGCAATCTGGCATACTTTTTGCCCCATAAAAGTTTAATGGTGCATCACCACAAAATTCATACTTTCATTCTTCCGTAGCTAAGTCAAGTTGATTATGATTATTATTAGAGTAGTTTGCACCTTTCATGTGCTCAAGATTCTATACATGGCTACTAAACAAATAATCAAACAATGATAATACTACTACAGCAATTGCCTATAATGTCTTCTTTCTACAGTCTCTCACAAAGCTAAAAGTGTCTTTTCATTTTCCACCTTTGTATTTGGAGTTGTTGGGGTTGAGTTGGTTGGCATGGTTGTCCAGATCAGATTTGGTGCCAGTTCCAGTGTATCCCTTCTTATGACCCGCGTACTTTGGGTTGTTGGGATTGCACTGGTCTGCGTGGTTGTCCTTGTCCGCCTGGGTTCCAGTCCCCAGGTATCCCCTGCGGAACAAGAAACTTGGCTAATATTTTACACTTTATTATTTGTTCATACCCCATGATGAGTGACAGACGGCAGTGGTTACGGGTTGAAGTAAGCAGAGTTTGAGGCAATAATCAGTGGAGCGATGCAGCAGGCGAAAATATATGCGCACAGCGCTTGTTTACAATCCCATCTCTGCGCATGCGCACGTAAGTGTTATTGCTAGTTAAGTTGGCGGCCGGCCACGCCCTTATCGAAAAGGCGTTCGGGTACCTTCGTGAAGATCAGTAGAATCAGTGATGAAGTGGTTAGGAAAGAGCTCCCTTCTGTTGCCGGCTATCGTTGGACAAATCGTTCCTATTCTCTGCTTGAATCTCCAAGCTGGGACGGGAGGTATGTGCTTTCTATTACACAACCGATGTTCTATTATTATGCAATTTGAGATCATATCGTCGATCCGCCTGAATTACAACGTACGTATACCAAGGCGCTGCAGCAGGGATGAGACCATTGTTGGCTGGCACATGTAACACATGCACAGAATGTGAATTGCATGCAACCACCACCACCTGCATGTATAACCTGTCCAATCTCAACATTAGGAGCAATGCTAGTGGAAAGCTGGATTGAGCATAGTGAAGCTAGACATGCTACCGGCAGAATAAATTCAACTCTTCTTGTACACATTCAGAAAGTGTGACCAGTTTGGGATAAATTACAGTAACGTCTCTTGCATGCAGGGAACCTGAACTTCTTGACTCTGTCAAACTACACAACACTGCCGCGTAATCATGGTGCTGTCAGTGATCGCATCCCAACTAATGGAAATTTCTCTGCTGGAGCTTGGAACATCACCACTCTATATGTACGTGACTGCCACCAGTTATTACTCTGTGTGTTGTGGCTCATCGCCTCAATGGTCACTACTAGTAAAATAATGTATACTGTAGCAGTATAACTAAAAAATTGAGCTGACTTAACTGACATTGTGCCTTTTGTCAATTAACTACATACGAATATTAATACATACCTGCTTGTCACGTTGATTGTGAGAGGTCAAAGTTTCCAAGGGGGGGGAATCTTTTCCCTCCCTAAATTAAACTCTGAAATGACTGTTGCATGGCATTACTAGGAGAGACATCGAACTTTTAAGCAGACCAGAAGACCAGATATCATCTGCACATGCTAAAGGCATCTCATTAGTTCAGAACCACAAGCGCTGCGCCTGAGCAAAGCCTTTTGGGGATTAGTTCAAAACCACAAGTGCTGCGCTCAACTTTGCCTTTATAAACTGGCGATGCCAGAGAGAGAAGTTGCTATGCTTTGCTGATGAGGGCCAACAAGCCTGAAACAGCTGTCCAGAGCTCCACATCTTTTTCTCTCTTGGCATCACATGGTCTATTGTTACATGGGCCTTAATATTATACCTCACTCTTCATGTGTATAGTACTAACAAAACTAAGTGGAGTAGTACTTGACACTGCTAGTCTCTGTTATTAGACATGGAAGGCATGTTCTACAGTATCACCTTGTCCTAAAATTTGTTTGGTGTTCACATCTGAAAAATATGCCTATACAGTATTGTGAAGTACAAATGGGTGGTGGCTGTTACTACGTAGCTCTGCACTACTTCCTACTTCCCTGGTGTGGTTATATACTTGTGATTTCTTTTTCACACTGCAGGTAAACAGTAATGGTTTCATCTCGGTATATCCTGCTAAAAATTACAGACCTGGATTAATAAGGGACAACAACGAATCACCCATCATAGCCCCGTACTCAGCCCGGACTGACACCAGGCTATCAGGGAGTGTCCGGTTCACTCAGTTCACGTCGTACGATAGACTCCAGATGACTACTGTCAGTGACTTCATCAGATCCCACACCAATGACCCCTTCAGTGGAACTAGGATGATGGTCGTAGAGTGGAGGGACGTTGCTAAATATGGTGGATCTACGGTGAGTTTGTTAATGTGTAACAACAAATACCGACTTGCAGCAAATGAAAAATACAAGGACTGCAACTTTTTTGACGAGCGATGGTACTTAGTTTTCCCATTCACCAGAACCACTTCCAGTGAACTAAGTACACACTCAATGCATTTGACATGTTATTGTGGTACGTGTGTCCTGGTTTGTTTCTACCACACAGAGTACTACAAGTACGTTTCAAGCGGTTCTGATCACCAATGGGACGGACTCCTATGCAGTGTTCATCTATGAGTGTGGAGGGATGGAGTGGGGTGGGGCCGAGATAGGCTGGCAGGCTCCCAGACTCTACGGCAATAACAATGTCCAGGAAGCTCACTACCTCAGTGGTAGTGTTGAGTCAGCTGATATTGGGTGTCTCTATTCCAGCAACCACAGTGCCATTGTCTACAGACTATATAGAGGTTTGTCCACAGTAAAATTCCACGGAAGAGTAATTTTACTCCATCGGGCCTTTGCTTGCTTTGTGTATGTGTATATACTAACTAGGAATGCGCTCGCGCATATTTTGCCTCGTGCCTGCCAGCCAATGCGTAAACAGTCCGACTGAGGGCGCTCGTACGCGCGCTCTACTGACTGCGCGAGAAGCCAGACTTCTTACGAATCTGTGCGCACGGCGGAAGCTAGACTTCCTACGAATGATGGAAGTTACACTTGCTTTTGGTGACTAATTGACATTCTTAAGCGTGACCGACACGTACGTACACATATCGCGAGAATACAACCCGGAGTAGTTGCCTCGCGCTAATGCGCTCAGCAACTAGGGTGGACTCTAAAGATATTGACAGACTGTAGTGTTCTTTTTTATGGGCATTGTAATGCCCTCCAACACGCACGCTTATTTTTTTCAACATGATTGTGGTCTGCATATTAATAATATTTTATCTCTTGATCTGTGTATATAGCATGTGAAGCTTTTGATTGGTTGTGTGACTATGGCACTTGTGTGGCTGGGCAAAAGAGGTGCGACGGGTATCGTGACTGCAGAGATGGTACTGATGAACAAGAATGTGAAAACAGAGCATCTGCTAGTAAGAAAGTTGTCCACGACTAAAAATTGTACTAATAGGCAGTAGGCAGACTTGATTATGACTTATCACAATGACCACTTTTTTTCTACTATGACGAGCCACAAGTCTGTGCTTCAGCCAGCCATTTTCCCCCCAATTCAGTCCGAAGATGTGATTTCCAGTGTGACAACAGGAGGTGTTTGGGGCTGGTGTACACATGTGATGGTCGTGATGACTGTGGAGACGGCAGTGATGAACGAGATTGTGGTGAGTATGTGAGCAGCAGTGCCCGGTGACTTGCATGGAGTACACGGTACTGATCTTGACTGCAAGTATCAATGTACCAGCCTGTATACAGTCAGGTAGTAGTCATGTTCATTCTTACGTACACTGGAAGCCTCTGTGGAACAAAGCCTATATACAGTACCATTGGGACGCTGATACTAATGTTGTAACTTGAATTGGTTGTACGTATATTATGTATGTATATATATGTATGTAGTTTTCACATGCATATACTTGGCTTGGAGTTGGGCGTCATTGGTGGTTTAATTACCCCGGTCTGCTCCTACATACTGAGTGAGAGTATACAGTGCCATAGCACAGTGGTTTGAGGTTTGCCTTGTGTTGTGTTGTATTGTGTTGTAGATTCGAACCCCTACCAGCTGAGTTGCCTGGTAGCTCAGTTGGTAGAGCGCTCGCCTAGACTGCAGAGTGTCGTGGGTTCGAATCCCACCTATAGCTAGTGCAGCTCTTTATTTTTCCTTGGAAAAAAGAGCTGTCCTGGGTGTAGTTGATTTGTTTGTTGTGCCTTTGCTTTCTACCTCATAGTTTTCATTGGCTGGACCCCCAAGGCATAACTAGCTTTTGATAGTTAACCCTCGGTGCGCATGCGCGCAGCGAGGGTTACAGTAGTTACCCTCGGCGCGCATGCGCAGCGAGGGTACTGTAGTTGGGTGTGTGTGTGTGTGTGTGTGTGTGTGTCTGTTACTCTCAATCTCACTTCTCGAGTGTCTGTTCGTCTCACAAAGGATACGACCTACCTAACGGGCAATGAAGGTCCGAAATTTCGAACAGTTTTCTCTGAAAATGCTCCGTTGCAGAGCTAGAGCGCTTCCAGCCATTGTACGGCTAATGCGTAGTCGGCCATTTTTATCGCTGCGGAAAATGCGCATGCGCTTATATTTTGACACGGGCTCGGGTCCGCTTGCTCTGTCGTATCTTGAAGGCACAAGAAGTCACAACGAAGGGCGTGTATCGACTCTCGCATGCTATCTACTACTGTAGCTAGCCCGTGTCAGACTCTCTGCGAGCTACTAGCGGGAGACCACGAGTAAACGCATACTAATAGCAGCCCAGCCCATCAATCAGTGGTACCTCGCATGCCCAGTTCGCCGAGGGTTTGCACTTTAGTGCTTTTCATTGGGTCTGTCTGTCTGTTTGTCTGTTACTCTATATCTCACTCCTCGAACGTCTGTTCGTCCCAGAAACGATACCATCTACCCAACGGGCGACGAAGGTCAGAAAATTCGAACGGTTTTCCCTGAAAACGCTCCGTTGCAAAGCTAGAGTGCTTCCACCATTGTACGGCTAATGCGTAGTCGGTCATTTTTATCGCTGCAGAAAATGCGCATGCGCATTATATTCGACCACGTGGTGGAAAAGCGCCCATTTTTTTTCTCATTCGGTGAGAGAAGACGTTCTCCAGTTCCGTGAGTTTATCATGCCTCCAAGTAAGGTATGCCCACAGTGTGAAACTATTGTACCACTAAGGCTGAAAGTGTGTAAATCTTGCGAATATACCTTTCGAGCATGCCTAGCTGTCAGAACAGATTTGATGACAGTGTTTTGAAATCAAGAGGCATAATATAATAATTAATTCCAGATTATGACAGTGACCGATTCTAGTCAACATACAAATACAATCACGTGCACTGCTGCGCCGAGGGTTTTGCACTTCAGTGCCTTTCATTTTGATTAGTAGTGTATCTTCATTTCTGTCCCTGCAGCCACATGGACTTTGTTGATCTGCCAGTTGACTCAACTCCCACTGTTCCTCGTGGCTACCGATTGTCTGCGTCTGTTGACGTGGATCCTTTTCCTTTTGCACGTGACACCATTGACACCATATACGTATGTGAGATAATTTCTAGGAAACAATAAATAATTCTGTGCATTCTCATACCTTGTAATGCTAAGCACACATGGAACTCCCTACTCTATCTTGGCCGTAATATTGGAGATCAGGCTTTGAAGCATTATAATAGGCAGAGTTTTAAGCTACTTACAGCTTCGTATATGGCTACGGCCATGATGTTTGATCCAGGTGAATGTCTAATCTGACTCAATGAGGCCAACTTGGAAAATGCACATTTAACTTTTCAGGAGCTGCAAAAGCCACTAGCCAGCACCACTTTTAAATTGCTGCCTACGTATGTACCTACTATCTTTCTCAACAGGTTACTAACACAGGGCAGTTGGGAATGGGAAGCAACAATGTTAATCCGGCCAGAATCCCCAGTACCATACGGACTGTTGTTCCGTATAGCTACTACCTCAACATTAACACAACTTCTTCTGGCACTGTGCTGTACAAGAACTTCACTTCTCCTGATCCGGAAATATCCCGAATCAACGCCTTTATACAGTCCCAGGAGAATAGCAGTTTCAATGGAACGTACATGTTAGTGGCAGAGTGGAACAGACTTCCAGTTCCACTGTCTCGAGTGAGCACTCTTCATGTGCCTGCAATCTAGTGTTGTGTCTACCACACACACTTATATACTACGTACGTACTTACTTAAGAGTGAACGCTTCCACGTAACCGTTTAATCTGAGGCACGGCAAACATCGAAACTAGACTAGTGTATAGCCTAATGGATTGGTTTTGGAGGACATATAATTGACAATTTTGTATGCACGCCATAGGCATCACGCACTGTATAACTATTTTAGCCTCCAATTATTTGAGTTTCTAATTGGGTGCGAGTTATAGTCTCAAAGTTTAGGGTTGTGTGTAGTGAAAGGTATATATAGACAAAGGTAATTAGGGAAGCAGGCTGCCTGATTTAAGTGGTTGTATTGTTACTGTTTTTAAATGCACGGCTTGGATATAATATGTGCCCATATTTGCCATTTAGGACCTCATCAGCAAGAGTACATTTCAAGGCATCCTCATCACAGATGGCACTGCGTCATATGCCGTATTCATCTATGAGTGTGGTGGAATGGAGTGGGACTCAGCTGAGATTGGATGGACAGCTTCTTCCCGTGAGCATTACAGACGTCATCCCTATAGTGGAAGCTCGTATTCTAAAAACATTGGCTGTCTCTACTCCACAACATACAGTGCAGTTTTATACCAAATTGATGGAGGTATGTACATACATACATAGACAATGGTAGTTCAAATAGTATATTGTACATGATTGATTTTGAAAATGGCAGCAACAGTTGCATTTCGCCTGTGATTATTATTGGTGAGTAAAGCGAGCCTACCTAGTCGTCATCTCAGCGGGTGGATTTTCCTTTCTATCCGGCGACCCGGCCAATGATACGACACATACCGTGATGTTCTATGTGCTTCTGAGTACACGCAAAAATGTGGGAAACTAGCACCGTGACCATCGTCGTGCAAAACAAGCACGAAATGGTAATTCAACTGCTTGCACCGCGCTTAATGTTCTATGTGATGTGCCCGAAATATTGACCTGCTCGCGCTTGCTCACCGAACAATGTGTTGCATTCCTCTGGTATTGTGATGGAAGATATATACATGCTTGAAAGCAGTCACCTGGGAGGCAGACTGCCTGATATTATGCACACTAAGCTAATACCAAATTAGGACAGTCATTGCTTAAAACAGAAGCCATTGAGAAGCTGCAAATTGCCTGAGCATCACTCTAGCTATACTAGATACACATCTATTAGTTCTGATGCAGTGCATTTGTTGGCAAGTGGAGCAAGTGAACAAAGTCATGCAGCCCTGGTTGAGGCAGATCTCTACTTGACGGGCATTGCATACCACGTGCTAGCCTAGAACCATGTGCAAAAACACACGTAATCTTGGCCGCCAAGCTGTACACGAGGCTACTCGGCATTGCCTAGTCTTCTCTCTCATGGGGGCTCAGTTTTAATCAGTGGTGTTTTGACTGGTAGGAACTCCTTGATTTAAGCTCAGTCATCATACTCTGTGCTGTGATAAAGTGTAAATCCCTCTAGTAGTGTACAAGTCCTTTAAAAGCTGTTTGTTCCTGGTACTAGTAACTGTCTATGTTTTGTTGCTGTATTTCAGAGTGCAATGCCAAGGACTATGAATGCCCCAATGGATGGTGTCTGGAGAAAGAAAAGGTCTGCAATGGAGTCAATGACTGTGGAGACGGAACCGATGAACAAGATTGCGGTATGCTTACCTTTCTGAAAAGTTGGCAACCTGATGCTAAAGCCATATAATTCCTCTTTGTGAATAATGGTTACGCTTTGGTTGACTTACAAAATTTGGTATAGAATGGAAAAGTACTAAGTGCAAACCCTCGGTGAACTGCGCATGCGGGATACTGCCAATTTGATGGGCTGGGCTATTAGTATGCATTGTACTCATGGTCTCCCACTGGTAGCTCGCGGAGAGTCTGACATGGCTAGCTACAGCAGTAGATACCATGCGGGAGTCGATACAGCGACTTTTGTTGTGACTTCTTGTGCCTTCAAGATACACAGAGAGAGCGAACCCGCTCTGTTCTAATTCTAGCATATTGGCTTTTTCGCTCGTGTTTCACGCCATAACTCTCGAACACAGCAGTTTCAGAGAAACCCTACATACCTTTCGGCCTATTCCCGACGCTGAATACCTGGTATTGTTTGTCGAGCGATTCATTGCTCGTGAACAGTGAGATTTGGGCTGACAGCAGACAGACAGACACATACGACAACTACAAGGGACCCTTGCTGCACATGAGTGCCGAGGGTTACAATTTCTCTGCAACTATTTCTCAGGGTGCAGCTCTGATCAGTTCACATGTGAAAATGGTGATTGTTTACCCGAACGAGTCAGATGTGATGGAGCTGTCCATGTGGTGATGGGAGTGATGAGAAAGATTGCGGTATGTTTTCTGTGCTACATACGTGCCTGATCTCTTCCGTCTGTGATGCCGTGAATACTCGTCCACTCTGTTGCTGTAGGCTGCAGCTTTGTTTGTGAAAATGGAAAGTGTTTGGAGCTGCTCCTGGTTTGCGATGGTCACAATGACTGTGGGGATAATAGTGACGAAATAGACTGCGGTAAGCAATGTGTCTTTTGATGGAGTTCATGAGTCTGACATTACCTGCTTGTTATTCGCACACTTCACACTGACAGGCACTTGGAGTTTGTGAATTTTTCATCCAGCTCTAATTTCTCGTATCTGATCACCTGCTCTCACCGCCTGATCCCGTGTCAATGAATGCCTTCCGGTTTGGCCACAGCTACATAGACCATGTCTATGTGAGTGTCACTGCTGCATACAATCAAGTTTTGTGTCAGTAAATAGCTAGTTCCTATTCTGTGATCACAAAGACATACACCGTGTAGTGTAAAACACAGTGGTAAGACAGATTACTTTCATCAGCTGTGCCCCTTTAGCACCCTGAATGCATGGAGCTTCTCAGAGGATTGAGTTGATGGTTGGTGGCTTCTGGATATTATATTGCTAGACCTAAAATCGGAATTATGACACGTTTTTATAGCGACACTCTTCCACGTTTTAAAATATTTGGGACGTCTCGAGTATACTGACTGTTATTACGTAGGTGTCACCTTGGGGAGCGTTTCTGTGTGGGAGAGATCTACAGATATCCAGTCGATGTGCCAGGTTTCATCAAAGCAGTTGCTCCATACAGCTACTATATTGACAGAGGTGCACACGGGACAGTGTTCTACCAGACATTGAGTCCCCAGACAGAGCTAGACAGAGTCAGCGCTTTCGTGGAGTCCCAGACTGAGTACTACTTCAATGGCACCTCAATGATTGTAGGGGAATGGACCAAATACACGTGGGGCTTTTTACTTCTGTGAGTAGTGAAAAATAGATTTTTAGGGTGTTTTCATTTCTCATAAGTGTAACTGTTTTAGGCCCTTACCAAACACGTTTCAAGGGATAATAATCACTAATGAGACGACCTCCTTTTGCCGTCTTCATCTATGAGTGTGGAGGTATGGACTGGAGTGGAGCTGATATAGGCTGGGTCGGATCGTTTTACCTCTATGAGAAGCATCCCTACGGGAAGACGCTATTCTAAAGACATGGGATGCCGCTATTCCACCACATACAGTGCATGTCTACAGACTGGACAGAGGTACGTATATAATACGTATGTACCAACCACTGTATGAGCAATTGTGGTTTGAGAAGAATTTGTGTGTAACGAGTGTTAAACAGAAAAGAGATTAGTGTATAGGTTTTCATAATAGCGATCCATTATCCAGTGATTGGTTATTGCTGCACCTGCCAGAATGCACGCCGTTTGAGTTTCCCTGTGGTAACGGGTACTGCAAGAGTATTTATGATGTGTGCAATGGCAATAATGACTGTGGAGACAACAGCGATGAAGCTATTTGCAGTGAGTATCACATTACATGTCACTTATAAGTAATTCCCTCACTCAACCTCATTAGGTAGGAATAACAGGGAAGTAATATGAACTAGCCCATGTATGGTTCAGCGTATTTCTTATGTTTGTGTAAGGAAAGCGTAAACTACTTGTTGATTTTCCCCCGAACAGATTACATTTCGGATTCAGGACAAACAAATCCAATCAGACTGATCGTTGATGGAGCTCCATCCCCAACCAACGAAGGGACTGTGGAAGTGTATTACAAAGGCATATGGGCCACCATCTGCTATGAAAACTGGGACTTCACTGATGCCGAGGTGGCTTGCCGCATGCTAGGGTTTAGGACCGCCATCCAAGTCCACAGGTAGTACATGTGCACCTGATTCAATATGTGTAGTGTTGTTAGGGCATATTAAATTAGTGATGCATACGTACATACGTACAAAACGTCCAAAATACAATGATACAGTGATAGATTTGCGAACTGTTTGGCCCAAACTAGTTTTAGATGCTGATTGCAGTCCAGTGGGGCGGCTACATAATTATAAGCATGTTACCCATCAGCAGTGTCCCGTACGTATATCCATACAGATCTATTTTCAGTCCAAACCGTGGATATGTTGTGGGTCTTGACTGTGTGGGGACAGAGAGTGAGCTGAGACAGTGCAGATTCAGAGGCATCCTGGTGGGCCGACAGTGTAGATTTGGATATGCCGGTGGTGTCTCATGTACCAGTGAGTTGGCTTTGTGCATCTTTGCTGTGTAATGACCCCTTCTTTCTTCCTTTTTGGTGCTTCAAGCAATTCCTATACCCCCTTCATTTTGATTTTTCCACTTGTATATATAGCTATAGCCAGTGTCAGGCTCTCAGCAAGCTCTATATATAATATATACAGTCTACTCATGTGAAATAGTGTTCATGATTTAATTTCTGGTCTAATGCACACAATACAGACGACTCGGAAGCAGCTGAGTATCCAGTTCGTCTGGTTGGTGGGAGTGGTCCTCATGAAGGTCGTGTTGAGATCTACTACCATGGAGTATGGGGCACAGTGTGTCGAAATATGTGGGGTATTGAGGATGCTAATGTAAGTTTATGAGTACAAGTGGAAAAATCAAAATGAAGGGGGATATAGGGATGACTTGAAGCACCAAAAAAGAAGAAACATGGGGTCATTACACAGCAAAGATGCACAAAGCTACATGACACCATCCCTATATCTTTGTTCTATGATTATTAAACTTTGCTTATAAAATAAAACAATAAAACAAAGATATAGGGATGGTGTCATGCAGCTTTGTGCATTGTTGCTGTGTAATGACCCCTTGTTTCTTCCTTTTTGGTGCTTCAAGTCATCCCTATATCCCCCTTCATTTTGAAGAAATGATTTTTCCACTTGTTTCCACTATTTGTAACAGCTAATGACAACACTGCATTTTATTGTTAGTCACTGTGGTGTTCATGGGTATGCTGTAGAACTCTGTTGAAAGCAGTAGCTAATGGGCTGCTAATGCTTGAAGCAGGGGCCAGATACCCCATTCACCTCATGTATTGCCTTCAACAAGGATGTACGTAATTAGGGTATTGCACATGGTTGTGGTTTCATGGCCAGGCTTTGGTAATTAGGCTACAACCTGGGGGGAGACAAACAATAAAGGCCCACGTGAGCGCCCCGCTAGGTTCGCGTAACACCGCGCCGACTCTGCCAAGTTGGTCCTCGTACAAATCAGCAGCAAGCTAAAATGTGCATACTTACATACTTACAGAAGGAACTGGAGGCTGAGACTTCCTCTGCAGGTCTGTCAACTCGCCTGCTATATTATGCGCGCACAGCGCATTGGACAACGCCCCTGCCTGGCGCATGCACGCGGCTCACTGATGCTGAGTTAGCAGCAAATGGCGTTGTTCAGTGTCGACCATGGAAGAGCTCCGTGATCTACCGTAGTGACTTGCGGTAAGAAAAAAACGATCGCTTGATGTCCGTGCACACCTCCGGCGAAATTGGACACATTTGGACCAGGCATTTTGTCCTTTATAGGGAGGTTGCCCTCTCTCTGGGGGTTAAGAATAATTGAGAAGCGAACCTTTGGTACCTTAAAAAGTGGGTCCTTGTTTTAATGTCCTTTGTTCGGAGTATCCTTTAATGGAGGTTCTACTGTTGTTGCCTCCATCTCATCCTGCTGCTCTAAGTCTAAGAAGCACAGTCGATGTTCTCCTATTATGTATGTGTACATACAAACTCCCAGGTGGTATGTCGGCAGCTGGGGTTTTCTAAGGCAACCAGAGTCGTAGCCTGGAATGAGTTTCGAGGGGCTGTGGGACAGATTTGGTTGGACAGTGTTGGCTGCAGCGGCTCTGAGGAGTCACTGGACATGTGTGGCCACATGGGCTGGGGTGACCACAATTTCTGCTCACACTCTCGGGATGCAGAAGCAGTATGTGAAGGTATGTATGTACTACATGTGTAAACTTTACTCCTCAAGCTCTACCTACGTATGTAGTAGACAGGCGAGATAGAAAATGAGACGGTGTGTAGCTACAGTGATTTAGCATGGCTAAACGCAACCCTGCAAGGGCGTAGGACTAGTTTCATTTATGGTGATGTGTGATGGTAGCTATAAATACACAAATCCTGGTGGTAATTTTAGCACTGCAAATTGTTGTTCATTATTACAAACTTTGTTTAGGGTATGACGGGAGATATAGACCAGTCCGTCTTGTGAATGGGTCGACTGAGTTTGAAGGTCGTGTGGAGGTCCGACTGCAGAATGAGTGGGGGAGTGTGTGTGGGGACGGCTGGGACCAGAGGGATGCTGCTGTTGTCTGCAGACAACTGGGCTTTGCCAGTGAAGGAGCTGAACCTCTTCTGTCTGCTTACTATGGGGAGGTACGTATATACATACATATAGGCATTTCATTCAATCTATTAAGATTCAATGGTGACAGTGTGCATAAATACGGATGCTAGTCGGTTAATGTACAAACCTTGAATGTAATGTCGGTTCAAATTTACAAACCTTGAATGCAGGGTTCCGGTCTTATAATGTACAAAACTTGAATAAGAGTCATTCACATGTAGGGTTCTGGTCTTATAATGCTGAGTGAAGTGGAGTGTACTGGACAGGAGCTCTATGTGACAGACTGTCCAAGCTCTGGATACTACCAACACAACTGTAATCACTCGCATGATGTTGGAGTTCGCTGCTCTGGTGAGGTGGCCCGAGTTGACTTTATAATTAAACCCTCGGCGCGCATGCACAGCGAGGGTTGCAATACTCTCTGTCTGTCTGTCTGTCTGTCTGTCCACTAGTGATTCTGGCACTACGGAGTACGAGGCGACCAACGAGCAATAACAAAGGCTTCAGAACTACGCGAGCCTGAAAAATACAATGGAAATTTTTTCCTGAAACGACTGCGTTCGTGAGATATGCTGTGAAAACAAGCGAAAAAGCCAATATGCAAACTCGCACCTCAACCTCCGTTCGTTCAGTGTATGTTGTGTATATATAATACCTTGGAGGCACAAGAAGTCACAAGTAAGGGCGTGTATCGACTCCAGCATGCTATCTTCTAGAGTAGCTAGGCCCGTTTCACCCGACCTGTGTATACCACCAGTAAACACATGCTCAGGCAGAACCCATCAGTTAGCAGTACCGCGAATGAGCTGCACGCCGAGGGTTTGCACTTGTCAGTATTTATATAAGCCCTTAAGCGTGATGTACTGTACGTGTATGTTGATATAAAACGAGGTTTGCGTTTTAATAAAAAGTGATTAATAATATCACATTGAAAGTCAGTGTAGCCTATTGAATAGATTAGATGGTGATGTGCACGTACGTATCTTGTGCAAGTTTCACTGTCGTATAACTCAACGCAGGTCGTATTCCAGAGTCAAGGTTTACCAACCCTATATGCCTGGTGGTCAATGGGAGTCATTTGTCTCAAAACAAAGGCACGATTGAGATTTACGACAATGGAACATGGAGCTCCATCTGTGACATCAACTGGAGTTTTGCTGATGGCATGGTAGCCTGCAGAATGCTGGGATTTAGAACTGCTAACGATGTCCACCATGGGTAAGACAAAGATTAGCGAAGCTAACGCACCAAAATAACTCATGGGCCCATCCCTAGCTACAAAAATGTACATTATGTATATAAATTCCCTATGTGTTCATACCCGAACCTGCCTTCAGTTTTCCACACTAGTTCCGCTCACACACAATTTCACAATTATCAACCATTAATCCTCTCTTCTTATTCAGTAAACCTACGTATTGTATCTTTACCAAAACCAGTTAATGTGATAGTTACATCACTAAACATTTTAGAGTTGATAGAGGCATCCACAGACATTGAGTTGTCATTGTACTAAAACCCATGTTTTGTTAGTATGTAGGGGTGTAGATTTGTAGTTCAAACCACTTGTTTGCCGGGTCGGCCTTGGGAAGCATTGTTGCTACTCTGTGCGACGCTCTAGCTATAAGAATACGTATACTGCACCATTGACTGCAGACAGTGCTTTGTGAAGCACCCAGCCATTCTGCATGAGAGTGCCTAAGCTAAACATGTACGTATGTGTGATTGGGTATCTGGATATAGTGAGCTGTAGCCATATACATGCATACGTTGTCGCTGTGCTCTATAACATTTTGCAGGAGTGAGTCAGGATGCGCTTACAACAGCTATAAGGGACTATAATTTGATGTACGAGGTTTAACTTGATAATTGACCCTATGCAGATCTCATTTTGGTGCTGGACGTTTTAACATTCTTCTGGATGGTGTGCAGTGTGCTGGAGACGAAGATGAGCTGATAGATTGTCGACACAGCCAGCAGCTCAGCCGCAACTGTCATGACCATACAAAAGATGCTGGTGTTTCCTGCACTAGTGAGCTAGTACTACACACTGTACATCATTACTAGAAGGTGAATGCAGGGCATTTTTGGCGAGCAGGGACGAGCACACAATGACTGTATCTGCACGAGTCATCCTAGGTTTTTTACAAAATTTCACCTTACATTCGAGGCCCTGTCTAGCCAGGAAGAGAACCGTCGTCCATTCGACAAGATTCGCTGCATTCTTCGGTGCCTGAATGAGGCTGTATATACCTCTTTCCAATCTTCGTGGTTGAGGATCTGGGCAGTGTGTACAAATTTTTTCGGATAAAAGGAAGCACGTAATCCAAACGCATGCGCAGTTTAATGATCGTGCCGTTCGGACCACTAGGATAGCTCGCTCCCACTCACCTACATGTTAGTGATAATTATCTGCTTCTGTGTTGTGTTATCATGTGATTGTGTTGGTTTGTGTGACCTGAAACTGTGCAGATGACACGGCACCAGTCCGTCTGGTTGGTGGGAATGGTCCTCATGAAGGTCGTGTTGAGATCTACCACCAGGGACAGTGGGGCACTGTCTGTGGTTATTGGTGGGATATCATAGATTCTCAAGTGAGTGTTATAAACACAGTACATACATGAGAGAAAGAGAATCACCATCACTACTTGAATCTCGGAAATACCCACAAACTGAATACAAATACTCAAACTATTTTTATGTACATCAGATGGGGACACCAGAAGCTAGCCTTTAGAACTTGGGCAGTGGGTAGCTACAATGTAACGTGTGTGTGTGTGTGTGTGCTAGTTGTATGCTGCTTGAGGTAACTCCAAGCAACGTACGTAGCTACCTGAAATCTGAAGGTGATGTCCATTAATACCACAACTACGTAGTCTCAAGAGCGGCATTGATGCGGATGAACCTGTACCATCATGTAAAATGAGTTGTCCATGTTATGCAGATAGCAAGAGCTGAGACATTTCTCCTTGCATTAGTGATCAGGAGGGGGATACCATCAACCCAGATGGGGATAGTTGCGCTCTCCACAGCTATAGCACAGCTACGTATAACCGTGTCATGTTTACTTGTTTGTAAACTTAGTGTGCTCACTAGGTTTTATGCTTAGCAAGTGCTGTGAGCAGTTTCTTGCATGTGGATATTTTACTGCGGTGTACCAAAGGCTCAATGACGAAGTGGGTGATGGCCGTAGGCTATGTCACTGATGAAACTCCATGTGTTTTCATTTACAGGTGGTCTGTAAGGAGCTTGGCTATCCCCGAGCCACTGAAGTCACATACTTTGGAAGGGGAACTGGAGCAGTTTGGCTTAGTTATGTTTCCTGTACTGGACTTGAAAGCTCACTGGATCTGTGCGTGCATGGAGGTTGGGGCAGAACCTCTTTCTGTGGACGTGCAGGCGTTATTTGTGAAGGTAAAACACTGCTGTTTACTCTCTGCAATCTTTTTGAACTTATATTGGAAGTTATATAGGTTTATATTTACTGTCTGACAATTTGAGAACCGGGTAAAAGTGTTCTATGCAACACTTCTCAACTCAGGTATGACGATAAGTACTGGGACCACCGAAATACCCACCCACGTGCAATTATTATGGTTGCACGCTCAGAAAAATGTGCTGCATCATGGTATATAGTAGCTCCTCACAGGATCGCGCGAGTATTCTCTAGAGTTTAGGTGCTTAGCATCATGGCTGAACAATGGTGTTGGAGCGGGGCTGGCTACCGTTCGCTAGGCAGATTTGTTCCGGACTTTTGCTCTGGGAGTTTCAGATGGAAATGTGTCTTTTCTCAATCCTATCAAATGGTGGAGGCGCTATATATGGTCGGAGAGGGCAGGGTATAGGCAAAAGTCATGCCGTGTAGGATTCCGTTTTTGGTTTTTCAAGCCTCACACGCTAGGCTTGCGATCTAGCATCACCACAATTTGATAGAATGAAGTAAACTTCCTTAGAGGAGGACGTTACTGGGTTTCTATAATGGCGTCTACAAGTCCGCCTTTTGCATTTTAGGTTCCGCGAGGCATCAACTCTAATTAGCTACATCCCATAAACACATAAGTGGGCGGGGCTTACATATTGCCACACCCCTTATCTTTGAATGAATCATTGGTATGAACTTTGTTTCCCTTTCATGGGATGTAGTATGACTGGGTAATAAGAGCTCAGTTACTGCTATTTTGAGACACATTGTGCTTGTACCCAGTCCTTAACAATGCTGAGAACTCTATTCTAGTCTAACCCTTTTAAATTTACACTTTTTACTTACAACCCTACATATGTCGCAGCGTGGTTGTATAGATAATAATCACTCAGTTTATTTGCACGCCCAAACAAATACACTGTCCTTATTTTCTTTATGCATTCTTCTGTGCATAGCTTACGACTTTGTGTGCGCCAGTGGAGGCGGTGTCTCTCAGTATCTTGTCTGTGATGGTGTCGGTGACTGCCCTGACTCCAGTGATGAAGAGAGATGTGGTAACACACTCTATACTCACACAATGACACAGTGTTTTTCATCTACTGAAAGGGTAGAGGGATATTCTTTCCAACTGCCTCTCAGTCAAGCCACCAATTTCATCCTCTAAGTATATACTGCCAGTATACAGAATCAAAGGGGATGTGTGTCAGTACATAAGGACTAAATTTAGAAGTGTTGCTAGAGTACTAAACAATGGGGCCCAGTGCATGCAAGAATGCAATAAGGTTTCCGTTTTTAGTAACAATTTCTAAATTTAGCCCTTATTCACTGCCACATTCTAAACCCTCACAGAGTGATATGAAAACTAAGCACTGAGTTGCACACCTCCCTACCAGAATCACATTATCCCCTTTTCTACGAAGGAGCGTTTTGACACTAAATGTTTGATCTCCCTACTCCAGTCTATTTACCTGAGACCCCAGTTCGTCTGGTGGGTGGGGGTGGTCCTCATGAAGGTCGTGTTGAGATCTACTACCAGGGACAGTGGGGAACTGTCTGTGATGATGAATGGGGTTTTGTGGAAGCAGGAGTAAGCACAAACTATTTTGGAGTTTTGGGTACCTCACCACATTTTTTTAACTTCATGGGTTGAATGATACTACATATGCCTACGTAGGAACAGGAAACTTTTTTTCTAATTCTTAGGCATTGTATAGTTCGGGTCCCATACATTTATATAGGAGCGGGAAAATGTGCTCATGCATTCATGCATACGTATGCAATTGGTTATGCCACTGCACCATTGTAAATACACATACAACATAAGCCATGACGTCTGATACGCATCTTTAGGCATTTTAACTGCTGTCTACTGCCTGCTATAGAACAGTGATGTTTTTGTCTCGGAAAGATGCTACATGTCTAGTAAAATCAGTACAAAGTAGGCTTGGAGATACGTAGTCCTTCCCATTATTTAAACGTTAGCATGTGAGGAATGTGTGATGTTATGTTATCAGCAGAGGGGATGCAGTTGTCCAATTTGTTCACTTCTGAAGATCAAAAAATGTTAATATTTTAGGCTAGAAGCTTGCCACTTTATACGAGCATGCATAGCGAGATATGTGCATAGCCTGAATTCTTTGTAATACACAAAACTGTTCTAATAGAGAAGAAGGATCCTCACATTGCTGGTGCATTGATTCACAGGTGGTGTGTAGGCAGCTTGGCTATGCGGGTGTGTGGTTTCCAGCGGTTGGAGCTGCCTATGGAGAGGGAACAGGGGTGATTTGGGATGTGAACTGCAGAGGATTTGAGAGCTCATTGGATGTGTGTCTACATAACTCGTGGGGTAGTCACAACTGTGACCACTCTCAAGATGCAGGAGCATATTGCCAAGGTTAAAACCTTACCTGTATGTATGTCCATGTATACAGTACTCTCTCTCTTCTTGACATGAGACTGTTTTCCAAGATTGTTGTCACTGAAGCTTACTACCATATGTACTAGGAATGCGCACGCGCATATTTTGCCTGCGCCTGCCAGCCAATGAAATGCAACACAGTTTGCAGCGGTGAGCCAGCTTTGCAGCACGCGATCAAACAACAGCGCTCACCCTTTTGGCGGCCAAAGAGTTTGTCCACTGCCCTTTATTGACTGTGCGTATATACCTCAGTCCGACGAGGGGCCGCTCGTGCGCGCGCTCTATATACTGACTAGACTGCGCGCGAAGCCAGACTTCCTACGAATCTGCGCGCACGGCGGAAGCTAGACTTCCTATGAATGACGGAAGTTACACTTCCTTTTGGTGACTAATTGACATTCTTAAGCGTGACCAACACGTACGTACGCATATCGCGAGAATACAACCCGGAGTAGTTGCCTCGCGCTAATGCGCTCGGCAATTATAGACAATAACTAGATTTTATATTGCATATAAACAGTTAGCCTAGTTCCTAGGCATTCCTTGAGAAGAAAGCTACATACTTGTGTAGACCGTTTGCAGGCTACGTACTTCGTGCCCACTGAATGTGGGTGTGCCTACCTCACCTAGGTTCCTATTCATCGGCCACATACATAATACGTCTGCATGCAGGTTTTTACATTCATACATATATAACACTGTAGGCAATGCCAGGGGTATTTGACAGATGGGGAGCGAGCCTAAATGGCTGGAATAAACCACAATAGTACATACTAATCATAGAAAACAAATTTATGACTATATACTTTATAGTTATATAATATGTACAGTACAGTATGTATGCCTTAGACTTAGTTGTGATAATACGATAATTTGTGTTTTATTTTGTATACGTAGACACAAAACCTGACACAGGGCCACGACCAGTCCGTCTTGTTAATGGCTCGACAGAGTTTGAAGGTCGTGTTGAGATCCAGCTCCAGGGTCGGTGGGGGAGTGTGTGTGGAGACGGCTGGGACCAGAGGGACGCTGCTGTTGTCTGCAGACAACTGGGATTTGCCAGTGAAGGAGCTGAACCTCTTCTGTCTGCTTACTATGGGGAGGTCAGCTGGCTTAAAACACCAAAACACGATGGTGTGTGTGTGTGTGTGTGTGTGACAGTGGCAATAGATAAATCACTCATTCAGACGACTAGCACATACGTCGGCTCACTTTCCTCACCTTGCATATCTAGTGACCACTTCAGCCTCCAGTCTCCATAGAAAGAGTGCGTTTGAGGTGCAGGTCAGGTTGCTTCAGTAGCATGGAATGAGGACTAAACTAACAAAGACTGAAAATTCACAAAAAATGATCGGTGCTGCAGACACATGAGTATAAATCTATTACTCCATGCCATAATGACGTACCTACAATGTTCTAAATTACCTGGTAGGGCTATGGTCCGATAATTCTGGATGATGTCGAGTGCACAGGACTAGAAACTTATCTCACAAACTGTCCAAGTTCCGGATACTACCAGCACAACTGCAACCGCTCCCAGGATGTGGGTGTCCGCTGCTCTTGTGAGTCAGTTTGCAATACCTAGCAAATGAAAAGCACTAAAGTGCAAACCCTCGGCGAACTGCGCATGCGTGGTACCACTAATTGATACCACTAATTGATGGGCTGCATATACTCGTGGTCTGCCGCTATAGCTCGCGGAGAGCCTGACACGGACTAGCTACAGTAGTAGATAGCATGCGGGAGTCAATACATGCCCTTCATTGAGACCTTTCAAGATGCACAGAGCAAGCAGACGCGGTCGAGGTAAGCCTGTGCTAATTTGCATATTGGCTTGTTCACTTGCTTTTCACGCCATAACTTTTAAACGCAGTAGTTATACAAAAATCACCTTTTTTAAAATGAAGCCAGTGTAGCGACGAACCCGTTAGTCACAGAAAACGTGGTAACAGACAGACAGACTGACAGACAGAAACACACAGACCAAGTACGGTAACCCTTGCTGCGCATGCGCGCCGAGGGTTAACAACCACAGACTGCAATTGATGCAAAGACTCACATTATTGTGTATACATCTGTCTGGATTGAACATTTGTGCAATGTTCATACATCAGTTAATGCTCATGCAAGTAAAGCTACTTAACACTGCCAATACAATGAAAAGCACTAAAGTGCAAACCCTCGGCGGTAAACTAGCGAGTTGTAGCATCGCTGTATGCTGGGCCGTGCGTCATCGACGGAGCCAGTAACACGAGTCTCACCGTAACACAGGGTAGTTGCATTAGCGGTTAGAGCAATAGCTCAGGTGCTTCAGAGGCTCTCATATTTGCTTTATTCAATCTATCCACTCTTCTGTGTTTCAATGCTCTCGCCAGACGTTTTATAGATGGGAAGGCAAGGCCGCAACCACAAACTGCTCGCCACCTGAACTATTATGCTACATTGCGAACATACCTTGCTCAGCATGTTTATCGTTTATCCATAGGGAACAGAGATCAAAACTGACAGGAGGCCGTGGATCGAATATACAACCAACGTGGCGTAGCGCATGCTCCGGCGATTAATTGACATGACGCGTGCGCGCTATATAGCTAGCCTGCAGGAGAGGGCGCGTGCGCGATCGACTGCGCGTTGGCTTTTTCGCTTGTTTTCACGCCATATCTCTGGAATGCAGTCGTTTCAGGAAAATCGCCACATTAATATCCATCTTCTCGTTGTTCACAACCAGTTGGTGCCACTCATTGGCCGCCTTGTAGCCTGTAGTGCGAGAATTCGCGCGGACAGACAGACAGACGACAGAACGACTACTGTAACCCTCGCTGCGCATGCGCGCCGAGGGTTAATAATATCAATATCTAGCAATCTGACGACTGGCAGCAATTTGCTTTCGTCTTTAGCACACAACTCTAAGATGTTGGAGTTGAGCATATACATACGTTATAGTGTTCTCTGCAAAACTAATGAACACACGCTACAGCCTATTTCAGTGAGTGACTTTGTCCTTTTTTCCATTCTATTCTGCACACATGTACAAAACACAGCTCATGTTCCAGAGTCTGAGTTTTCCAATCCTATTCGTCTGGTTGTGAACAGCACCACCTTATCAGTACACGAGGGAACCATAGAGATCTACTACAACCACAAATGGAACACCATCTGCGACGAAAATTGGGATTTCCCAGATGCACTTGTGGCATGCCGTATGCTTGGATTTAGAACTGTTGCCCAAGTCTATGCAGGGTAATTTTAAAGTGACATTAACAGTACTTTACAAAGGGCAGTGTGAACGTTTTCTTGCCTTGTGAATGTAACACCATCTAGCGAGTCAAAAAAGAGAAGAAGGGAGTGCTCATAGCCTCGTGAAGCTGCCCATTATACTATTTCATTAATGTTAATATGATTTTGTTGCCACAATTGCCATTCAAAGTATAGGGCTACATATGTTGTTTGCAGAGCCTTTTTTGGTGCTGGACATCAAAACATTCTTCTGAGCAACATGAGCTGCACAGGAACGGAGCATGAGCTGATAGAGTGCCGTCATAACGGATATTTCAACAACAGCTGTATCCACAGACTTCATGATGCCGGTGTCTCCTGCACTAGTGAGCTACGTAGCTACATCCTGTCACCCTACATTAAAGGGAATGTGGCAGTAAGGGCTAAATTTAGAAATTGTTGAAACCTAATTGCATCCTTGCACTGGCCCATTGTTTAGTTCTATCTTTAGTTACATTTCTAAATTTAGCCCTTATGTACTGACGCATAGCCTTTAATGTTTGCATCTGTAGCTTACCTACTATATGTAGCTATGTCCAGGTGGCTCGCAAACGATCCCAATCAATGCTTCAACATATTGATGTACCTTATGATAGTGCGCTTGTTTTGTATGTTCTGCCATGGTATGTACAGTCATTTCAATAATGGTGTGAAGACACTCCTACTGTTGTACAGGTACAGACATGCATTTCACATGTATAGTCATTGACCTGGAATTGTACCGAAACACAGATGACAGTGCAGCCCCAGTTCGTCTGGCAGGTGGGAGAGTTCAACATGAGGGTCGTGTTGAGATATACCTCCAGGGAGAGTGGGGGACAGTCTGCGGGTGGACTCTAAATGATGCAAATGTGAGTCAGTGATTTGCAACCACAGTAGCTATAGGATTAACATTATGACACTGAAAATCCTGGACTTTGATTTTGTACGCTGCGGAGCATATGGAATAGCTCTGAACTTGGAACATATTACCTCATGTTTTATTACCCTCGGCGCGCATGCGCAACGAGAGTACGGTAGTTGGGTCTGTCTGTCTGTTACATTACGTACATATCACTTCTCGGGTGTTTGTTCGTCTCACAAAGGATACGACCTACTTAACGGGCAATGAAGGTCAGAAATTTCAAACTGTTTTCTCTGAAACTGCTCCGTTGCAAAGCTAGAGCACGAAAAAGCCAATATGCAAATACACAACGGACGGGACGGCTTACCACAGTCTGATCGATCCGCGTGCTCTGCGTACCTCGGAGGCACCAGAAGATGCAACGCAGGGCGTGTATCGCCTCTCGCATGCTATCTAGTAGTGTAGTTAGCCCGTGTCAGACTCTGCGCGAGCTGGCAAGAGACCACAAGTAACAGCTAAAACTAAACCCAGCCCATGCGTTTACTTACGCGTGCGCATCACAATGTGCCGAGGGTTTGCACTTCAGTGCTTTTCATTCCACACAGGTTGCATGTCGTCAGTTGGACTATAGATCAGCCACTACGACTGGATACTTTGGAGCTGGACCTGCAGATATTCTCCTTCAAGTGTCTTGTGCAGGGTCAGAGGGTTCGCTGGACCTGTGTCCCCACAGAGGGTGGGGTGTCCACAGCTGTCGCGAGAGGGAAACTGCTGGAGTAGTGTGTGCAGGTTAGCAACCACTGTGCAATATGTAGACTACGAGGTAGACGGGCAAACGCACAACAAACAAGTCAACTTTCCAAGGAAAGAAGAAGAGCTGCCGTGGGTGGGATTCGAACCCACGACACTCTGCAGTCTAGGCGAGCGCTCTACCAACTGAGCTACCAGGGCAACTCAGCTGGTAGGGAGGGGTTTAAATCTTCAACACAGTAAAGCACATGTACATGTTCAGCACTCAGCTTCATTTGTTAGCTGATGTACGTATAATATAGAGAATGAAGTGATCATCATTGTATGATACACCCTTTGGTAGGATGTGGATTGAACCAGTTCACCTGTGCAAGTGGAGGAGGATGTGTTCCCCTGAGCTCTGTCTGTGATGATCATCCTTTTGACTGCCAGGACAACAGCGATGAAATTAACTGTGGTACGTTTGTACGTATATACACACAGTCTGGTTTGTTTGTTTTGATCCATGTGTAAACTACGAGGTAGAAAGGCAAAGGCACAATACACAAGTCAACTACTTGTACGTCTTATTATCACAGGTTGTGAGTTTGAATGTGCTGCTGGGGACTGTGTGCCTCTTAGCTCAGTCTGTGATGGTGTTACTAACTGCTCTGATTCAACTGATGAAACTGAGTGTGGTAAGACATAATATGCAAAACCCTAATGCTAATTGTTACGAGTTAAGCAGAATTGCATACATGTGTCTGTTAGCTACTACTTCAAGTGTGTTATAATCCTTGAAGCTTGTACAAGTGGAAAAATCATAATTTTGAAGGGAGATGTGTGGGTGGCGTCAGAAAAGGCTCCGGCTGAAAAAATCATACACCCATCCCTGCATCTTTCTTTAGCTCTGTATAAAAATGTGTACTTGTCATTCACGTATGTAAGCTAATTCACAACAAATCACAGTTTAGATCGTGAGTAAAACCGCTGTACAACGCTTTGTTCAACAGTGTTCGAGCATCCAGTCCGTCTGGTTGGTGGGAGTGGTCCTCATGAAGGTCGTGTTGAGATCTACTACCAGGGACAGTGGGGCACTGTCTGTGAAATTAATTGGGATATTGTTGATGCAGACGTGAGTTTTGTTCGTTCTTCATGATTGTGTGTGTATATAATATTAATTCCTGGAAAATGGAATTTAGGGTACCCGAATTAAGAGGCGGTACGTAGGTGGTGGATTTTGCATGTAATAATCCCTAGGTGAGATACATAGGGTATAGGGTACCCGAATTAAGAGGTGATAAAGGGATGTGTGTTAAGTTTTGTCACTGTTCCAGGTGGTGTGTAGGCAGCTAGGCTACTCTCAGGCCACTAGAGCTTCGGTCAGAGCTGAGTTTGGAGAGGGAAGTGGACCCATTTGGTTGTCTTACGTGAACTGCAGAGGGTTTGAGAGGTCATTGGATCTGTGTTATCGTGGAGAGTTGGGTGATAATGTGTCTGACTGTTACCACTACCGAGATGTAGGAGCAGTGTGTGAAGGTTAAACATATTCTGTCAATGTACAATCCAGTGGTCTATACGCATGCACGTAGACTTGGGTTCGTGGGTCCGTATACTATGAATTGGACTCTGACCTGAGTAAACTTACGTTTCTACGCAGCACTTGACAGGACAGTGTTAGTCAGCTGGTAGTCGCTGTTGTCAGCTAACGCGGCGGATCGGATAAGCTGGTTTTATCGTGAATAGTACGCAAGCGCAACGTGTGTTGCATGTGGGCGTGTCAGCAAACTGACCAATCGGATTACGCGACACCTTAGTGTGTCAAGGTAGTCACACTTGAATCGCAGTGATTAAGACGCTTGGCTGGCACTTTCTAACACAAAGCGTCGTCAATGGTTGCTATGAGGTCTGTGTGTGCATCATCTCAATGAAAAGCACTTGAAGTGCATAACCCTCGCCACTTTATTCTTTATTTCAGCAGCCAATGGCTACTGGCTACACTACCTCAGTTGTTTGCACGTGCGTGTTCAATACTAGTTACTACTACGGCAAAGTGAAAAGCACTTGACAGTACATAACCCTCACCACTTTATTCAGCTACTAACTACACTACATAAGTGACTCCTTCACTGAACGGATTCACTGGGCGTGTGCTGCTGTCACTTCACCAGCAATCTCGCTCCGCACAGCTACCGGTAGCGCGATCTCTAATTGACGCACACTCACCTCAACAGCCTGCCCGTATTTCACCAGCTTCCCTGGTCTCTTCTCCGCTCCAGAATCTTATTTTACCATGCATGCGCCTCCTACTTGATAATATGTCCACGTCACCCGCTCAGAGTTGCCGCGGTTACCGAGAAAAACGGTGGACAGACGGACGGACGGACGCACACACACAGACAGACCAACTGCAATAACCCTCGCTGCACATGCGTGCAGGTGAGGGTTAATTAGACGAGTGCTGCTTCATATCTATGGATGCAATTACCTCTCCTTACGGAGGGGCAACATCAGTTGTAATACGTACTTTGAATGTGTTTTAGCTACAATGAATTTCGTGTTACCTGAGCCATAATGGTAGCTATTCAATGTTGTTCAGGTAATGATACAGGACTACTGCCCATTCGCCTCGTGAATGGTGCAACAGAGTATGAAGGTCTTGTTGAGATCCTACTGGATGGTCATCTGGGGAGTGTGTGTGGAGACGGCTGGGACCAGAGGGATGCTGCTGTTGTCTGCAGACAACTGGGCTTTGCCAGTGAAGGAGCTGAACATCTTCTGTCTGCTTACTATGGGGAGGTTAGCTCAATCCTGACTGTGTATATTATAGGAGGGAGCAAACGTTTATTAAGACCTATGTACGTATGTACCGTGTGTTTATTATGCACATGGACGTAAACACATTTGTTCATCTATTTACAGCTGACAAGCCTCACATAGCAACAGGTGGTTTCAGTGCAGTTTGTTTCTGGTTTACTTTATTATGTACCTGTGTATAGCGATGATATGCAATGAAATTTGTCTACCTGCCATTCTGTCAACTTTGCTGTACATGTAGCTACGTACTTTGTTCAACTTACATAGAGCTCCGGTCCAATTTTGCTGAGTAATGTGGAGTGCTCGGGAACGGAGTTGTATTTGAAGGACTGTCCAAGCTCTGGACTCTACCAACACAGCTGTACCCACTCCCAGGATGTTGGAGTTCGCTGCTCTGGTACATACGTAAGGCAACTTTAGATTGGGACACAGTCGCCTAGTACAGCTCATTACCCTAGCAGAGCTAGCTCACAGTAATCAGTGGCAAATGTACGTACAAACTTTAATATTAATTGTCTTCACCTTCTGGAAGGTATATAGATCCAACAAAAATAATTGTGTAGATGACATAATGTCTCATGCCTCTTGGCTGATATTGGGTGATCAGAGTATTTGCATGACCCTCAAAACATGCTGAATGTAGAGCAAGCACTATTGCTGCAAAGTACAGCATACTAATGATTATTAACCCTCGGTGCGCATGCGCAGCGAGGGTTACGGTAGTCGTTCTGTCTGTTTGTGTGTGTGTGTCGACGCTTATTCTGGCACTACAGGCTACGAAGCGGCCCATAGCTTCAGAATTACACGAGCCTGAAAAATAAAAGTGCGATTTTCCTGAAACAACTGTGTTCGAGAGCGACAAACTGGCACGGTCGCTGGTCGTGTTGCGTGGCCCAACTCGACTCATCAATAAGCTGTGCGCATGCGTATATTAGACGCGCGATCAACGCGGTATGCTGGCTCACATCGACCTGATCCGCTTGCTCTGTTTACCTTGGAGGCACAAGAACAGCGAAGGGCGTTTGTCGACTCCGGCATGCTATCTACTACCGTAGCTAACCCGTGTCAGACTCCCCGCGAGCTACTAGCGGGAGACCGCAGGTAAACGCATACTAATAGGCCCAGCACATCCATTAGCAGTACCGCGGACGCACAGTTCGCCGAGGGTTTGCACTTAGTGCTTTTCATTAGTGAAGTCATGCATCTACATACTATCAGGTTTTTCGATCATTTTTTAAATATGTACTGTTTATCTCAGGTTACTGTAGACTAAACAGTCTTGCTACATACATACATACATACATACATACATACATACATCATACATGCATGTCCGTTTGTTTGTGTCATGAACGTATTACTTAACCCAAACACAGCTGGCTCCCCAGTCTCTGAGTTTTCCAACCCTGTTCGTCTGGTGGTCAATGGCTCCCATGTCTCTCACGACGAGGGTACAGTTGAGATCTACTACAACGGAGCTTGGAACACCATCTGTGATACAGAATGGGACATGGCTGAGGCCATAGTGGCCTGTCGCATGCTGGGATTTAGAACTGCCTCCGGTGCTTATTCCAGGTAGGAAGCAACATCACACGTTCATTGCTGAGTGTACAGTGGAACCTCCGAACAAAGGACACTATGGGGCCAACAATTTTGTCCCTTGTAGAGAGGTCTTCCCTATCTCTGAAGTAAAATTGGCATTGGGTTGAAAAGGAAGTCCTGCCAACCATCACGCATTGGGCGTTGAAAGACACGCATTTATGCTTGTTCACACATCCACGCACGCATTGCTAAAGTTGCACACATTTTTGTAGGTCAAAAAATAACACATTTGTGTTTCTATGACCTCTATTGTTCAACCTGAACAGGCTCAGCTTAGCGTTTAGCGGACAGGAGAATAGCTACGTAGATAGCTAGTAGCGTAGTTGATCCACGCCTTCTTGCGCGATTTGCACGAGCACCGTGTGCACAATTTAGCGTCTACAAGTAACGGGCAAGTCAAATGTTTTCCATGCTAAAAGCCCAATTTCCACAAATTCCTAGCAAAAATCACATCCTGTTCCAAGCAATTGCATATAGGTTGGCAGCACTGGAAAAGTGTCGTTTGAAAAGAGGTTGTCCCTATCTCAGATTGTCTCTTGTCTGAGGTTCCACGGTGTGCGTACATGTTCACAGATCTTTCTTTGGGTACGGGCGTCCATCTCGACTGGAGGATAACGTGAGGTGTGATGGGACAGAGAGTGAACTGAGTGACTGCTTCTACGATGATCAGTTTCTTTATGGCTGTGGCTATGAGAATGCGGCCGGCATTTCCTGCACTGGTAAGCTGTTACAAATGAGTAAAACCGTAACATGTCCCACTGGAGGATCATGCATGTACATCTATATAGCAGTTGAAAGGCCCTCCTTCTTCAGCAGCGTACATGACACAAGATAATTATTATTAGCAAACTTTACTCGCTCGCTGATGCTGCAATCTAGAAACTGGTAGGAGGACGGCATTGGTTTGCCTAGTCACAGGAGCTTTTCTCCTGAGCATGAATGTGGAATGTACACTCAAAGGAATGCAACACATTTTTTGCCGAACGAAGCGAGCAGTTCAAATTTGCGTGCATTTTACGCATATTTAGAATCACATATAACAATACTGTCTGTGCATTGCTTGATAGGGCGTACGTTACGAAATTTTTTTTAAAAGTATAGGTCATGGTAGTGCTGACTAAATGTCAGATGATAACAATAATGGTTTTGTTTAGCTCTAATTGTGCGTCCTGTGGTTTGTGGAACACAAACATTGTTCAGATGACACTGCACCAGTCCGTCTGGTTGGTGGGAGTGGTCCTCATGAAGGTCGTGTTGAGATCTACCACCAGGGACAGTGGGGCACTGTCTGTGACGATGGATGGAGCTGGATCGATGCTAATGTAAAACGATCATTTATGCAAGCCAGCTAAGTCATAATATCCATGCCATTCTCTTACTTGTATACAGTAAGTTGAAGCTTTTTGTAATGACCTGCCGGCTTCCTGTTAAACACAGTTTTTCCAGCTTTCAATTTCCTAAACCACATGTTTGGAGCTAGCTGTAAACTAGTCACTCTGTGTGCTCCAATTGCTACCTCTCACACGTACAGGTGGTGTGTAAGCAGCTTGGCTATTATGAAGCCATTTCAACACTGCATGAGTTTGGACAGGAATTATTTTCAAGAAAGATTTGGTTAAAGAAGGTTGCCTGCACTGGCTCTGAAATTGCACTGGACTTGTGTCCTCATGCTGGATGGGGACTCACCTACTGTGCTAATAATCATGATGCAGGTGTAGAATCCGAAGGTAAGGACACATGACACTTAGACCAGTACATACAGCTGAAAGTCGCTGCACATGGATTTTCATTTGACAAAGGAGTAGAGCACAGAAAACATAGAGATATGGATATACCAATGAGCACCATGTATGGTGAAGCGACTTTCCAGTCTTGTTATGGAAATTACAACCGACCATTATTACACAAGTTATGTAGCTATTGCCTCCCTTCAAGAAAATAATACACTGCCTGATGCTGAGCATTGCATTAACTAATGTGTAGTTACAACTGTGTGTGCACTCCTATAGTCTACAAGTTTGAGTCACTCTCACCTTCAATGAATGGGGTATTGTATAGCGGTTATTATCCATGCCGTACTTAAAGTAGCAATAACGCAAACACTTTGGCACATTATCTCCTGTATTTTCTCTGTTGCACAATTAGAGTGTCGCAGTGACCAATTCCGTTGTTCAAGTGGAGGTTGTGTCCCTGGGAGGACCGTCTGCGACGGTGTTGCCCAATGCAATGACAACAGTGATGAGCTCAACTGTGGTAAGTGTAGATACGTATGTGGGGACTGCATTATTTGCCTATGTTGTGTGGTATCCGTAGTTGCACTTCGGGTGTTGTTTGAATTACACATCAGCTTACTGTTACATGTCTGATGTACTAGCATTCCCTATTGCTGGTTCAACAAAAGTACTAGAGGGCAAACCCTCTACGCACTAGCAACATGCTCGCCTAAGTATACGCATGTCTCAACAACTTGGTAACGAGGTAGAAAGGCAAGGCAAGGCAAACAAGTCAACTACACCCAGGACAGCTCTTTCTTTTCAAAGATGAAGATCTGCCCTTGGTGAGATTCGAACCCACAACACTCTGCAGTCTAGGCACGAGTGCTCTACCAACTGAGCTATGGTATTGATGGGTTTGCTCGTTGTCTCTTGCTCCCACGACACTCTGCAGTCTAGGCGCGAGTGCTCTACCAACTGAGCTATGGTATTGATGGGTTTGCTCGTTGTCTCTTGCTCCCACGACACTCTGCAGTCTAGGCGCGAGTGCTCTACCAACTGAGCTATGGTATTGATGGGTTTGCTCGTTGTCTCTTGCTCCCACGACACTCTGCAGTCTAGGCGCGAGTGCTCTACCAACTGAGCTATGGTATTGATGGGTTTGCTCGTTGTCTCTTGCTCCCACGACACTCTGCAGTCTAGGCACGAGTGCTCTACCAACTGAGCTATGGTATTGATGGGTTTGCTCGTTGTCTCTTGCTCCCACGACACTCTGCAGTCTAGGCGCGAGTGCTCTACCAACTGAGCTATGCATGGTATCACTATTATTGATGGGTTTGCTCGTTGTCTCTTGCTAGCTTGCTGAGAGTCTGTTATGCACTAGCTACACCACTGTATAGACAGCATGCGGGAGTCAATACTCAGCTGTGTTGAGACTTCTGGTGCCTCCAAGGTACGCAGAGCAAGCGGATCTTGTGTTTGCCACTTTGCATTTCACTTGGTTTTCATGCCATAATTCCGAACGCAGTACTTCCTTGTTACTTCATTTAAGACTAAGTTTTGAGTCATGAAATAGTTATTCAATGGATATTATGCCATAAGGAGCTAAAAACAAAGGAAAATGATGAGCAGCAGATTAAGTGACTCAAAATATATAGTAGTAATGAAGAACCAACCCAGTACTTAAATTCGCTGACATATTAAAATCAAGCCAGTGTATAGTGCGGAACCTTTTGGTATTGATATTTTGTTGTGTTGTTGCGCGTGGTGGCAGAAAACATGGTAACAGACAAACCGACTCACGAACCGTAACCCTCACTGCGCATGTGTGCCTAGGGTTAACCACTCACAAAGTGGGCTGACATTGTGAAATAAATTTACGGTGCATACATGGTAACTTGAGTATTGTTAAGTGCGTAATAATTATGTCAGCTTGATGAAAAAGTCATGCTACTGAGTAACCAACACCGTTATAGAATCCAAATTGAGCTTAAGAGTGACATCGATACCAGAGAGTAATGTGAGCAGTGTTATGTAAGCAAAAAAGCACTGACAGTTTCCTCATAATTAATCTGAACATCTCGCTCCACATGTATTGCCTTTACCCTCAGTTTGCCTCCGCTACCAATATCAGTGCTCAAATGATGAATGTGTTGATGGGAGTGATGAGTGCGATGGGAAAGAAGACTGTTCAGATGGTTCAGATGAAATGGACTGTTCCGTAATTGACCCATCATCATCATCATCATTTTCTGGACAATGTAGGTGATTTATTCTGCATATGTATACTTATTTCCATGTGATTTCTATTTTTCGTGCAGTTGAGGTTATGATGATAATCATCGTCTCAATATTAGTGTGCTTGTGCTGTGCTGTTTGCATACCAGGCGTAATAGTAGGCTACTACTGTAGTCGCTCAAAGGCGAAATCCCGACCTACAGCACCAGCAGCTCGAAACACATTGGGAGTATATGAAGTTTCTTTTTTGTCAGGGCGTAATCCAATACCACCAGTTGGACCCAGTGATTTCCCACCAGTTGGGCCCAGTGATTTCCCTCCAATTGGACCCAGTGATTTCCCGCCAGTTGGGCCCAGTGATTTCCCTCCAGTTGGACCCAGTGTTCACAATCCAATACCACCAGTTAGACCCAGTCCAATACCACCAGTCGAGATGGTCAGA